>VWZV01006890.1:208800-283583 GCA_013397155.1 Irena cyanogastra | reverse complement strand
TATTACAGGAATAATGTATTTTAAAAATGTGTAGGGAAATACAGCTGTGTTTCTTTGACAAAGTGTTTTTGAAGAACTGTAACGTAAGGAAAAAGTAGTTGCCAAAACAAACACTTTTTGAATCTTTTGAAGGCAGCAGGCTCAAAACTTTTTTCACATACAAAGCACCTTGATAAGTGGTGGCTCTGAAAACTAATCCTTGTCCCTAAAACTTTTTTAAACCCATGTATTTTAAAAACACTGGGGGATGGGTATTGTGTTTACCAAGGATTTGCCAGGTAGATTCCTGGCATTTGTTTGGAAGTTACTGATGTAATGTTTAGCGAATGGTTGAATTGTAAACTTTCAGGTACTTCATAGGAAATTACATTGGACAATTTTCTGAGGTAGAGCTTGCACTAGGTTTGTTAGCTAATTATGCCAGATTTCTTTAGTTCTCTGGTCGTTTATAAGCACAGGATTTTATACTTCTTGAAATTATATGAGAAAACAGATAGCCTACGTCATCACATTACTACTGGTGATTTTCGGCTGATTTTTTTAGTCTTAATGATAAAACTAATGGATCAGTTTATTTCCAGGATTTTGACTATCTGTCTGAAATTTCTTACAACTTTGCAGGAATGTTTTTCTTCCATTATTTGCCTGTGGATAAATTTAGGTTTTTTTAATCAAGGGTTTAATTTGCAAATGTGTAAAAGGAAAATGTTGTATTTTCTGCTTTCTTTAAAAAATTCCTCATATCTCTCCTTTTTTCAGTACAAATGGAAGTGTAGCAAAACTGCTTTGTACTGTTTGGATAGACTGGCTGTTTCTAAGAAGTTCTTGAGTGTTTTGTGGCGAAGTCAGTACTGATAGCTGTCTCTTGTTGAGATTGCTCTTTCACTTGTTTGTGTTCTCTTCTATAATAGTACAGATACCTCGGTTTTGTTCCTCTTGTGAGAAAAGTAGTGATTCCTCCTTCTGTGGAATTCCTGTGTGACTTTCTCATATTGGTTCCTTCAACAAATCCATGTGCACTACTTCCTTCATGTGAGTTAATTGATCAGTCATCATAGACTGATGAACGAGTAGTTCTGTTTTAGGGACAGAAAGTTTCTTCTGTGATCGATGTCTTCAGAGCAAAGTTTTTGTAACATACTGCATCTTGTAGCAACAGATCTAATAGCCAGTGATGTACAGAAATAATCTCTTCAGTTATAGAAAGCAAATTATATTGGGGGAGAAAAACACTTTAAATAGTCACAATGGTCTCTGAAGGAAGCTCTGCTATCTCTTACCCTTGGTAACTGAAGTATCCCATTTAAATGGGACCAACTCTTCATTCTTTAACTGTGTAATTGCACAATCACCAGATGGCAGTGTTATACATAATCTTGCTAGATCTTTTTTGTGGAAATAAAGTCCCTATCTGATTTCTTCATTCT
Organism: Irena cyanogastra; assembly: GCA_013397155.1. NCBI lineage: Eukaryota > Metazoa > Chordata > Aves > Passeriformes > Irenidae > Irena > Irena cyanogastra. The sequence goes on along the minus strand of VWZV01006890.1, from coordinate 282,156 downwards.
TCCACAATGTTTTTTTTGCAGAAGTCATACAATACAAGAATAAAAATGTTTGTAGTAATTTTTTTTCCTTAACAGAAGGCATGAAACCAGGGTCATCTTTGATTAATTTTATGTTGCTTAACCTAACAGTCTTTTAGTATTTATACAAAATACAGTAATGCTCACTCGAACCAAGATTTTTGAAGAGTCACTGTCAAGACTTAATAAGTACTCCCTGTTCCTTAATTGAAAGCACTTAAATGTCTTCTCCTTTAAAAATAGCATTTGTCAGCAGTTAAATTTTCTGTTTGGGTGAATTTGATCTTTCGTATGGCAACATAAGGATTAGGGCTGGTGGGGATTGCTAAAGACAATTGTTATGCATTTCTCCCTGAAACATAGGGGTCTGCTTGAAGCAGTCACAGTATCTCTAGAATTCAGTTGCTGTCTGGCTAGCTTCTATTATTTTTCAAACTGTACTCTTCAAGTTTCAGTTGCACATTAACTGTGTTTTGTGGATATATACTTCTGTGAACTGCTGAATGCTGTTTTCTTGCACATTTAAGTGTATATGTTATTTTGCATTGCTATTGCTTTGCAACCTGTCTTTGCCTGAGGATGGCACTTGATAGAATTTACTGCTTGAGGATTTCAAACCATCTAAGTGTATCAAGCATTGAAAAATTTTACTCTCGTTTTGGAGACCTCTGTACCATCGTCTGTTGATAGATATTTTTTTTCCATTATCAATATGCAAGTCTCTTTGCTGCAGTAAAAGCTCTTTTCTGGGTTTGTACACTTTAATATGTGGCTTATCCTTAATTTCCTTTATTGTGTCTGTTGAAGCTTAGCTGAATTCAACAAATATCATCCTAGGCTGACTGTGAACATCTTGTATGTAAACACTGAATGGAGTCACCTGTCTCTTTTCTGTGTGACAGGAGTTTTTCTACCAAAACTTTTGAAAAGCAAAGTATTTGATCAGAATATATTTATTAAAATGTGTCTCCAGTATTGTGTTGATTTTTGATGTATCACGACTTGAGAAGGAATGTACATCTGAAAAAAATTTTTTGCAGTTGTTCAGTTAAAATAATAAAAAACTCCAGGTGTCTCCTTAAAATGAGTGATATGAAGCAAATAGCTTCTGTAGGTTCAGATTCTCTGTATTATGAATATAGTATAAATTGCATTTTTAGTGCTGAAGTTAAATCCATTCACATGTCACATTATCACATATTTTTTCCCTCTGACTTACTCCATTACAGAACAACATTGGGTCGCTGAAGATTTTTACTCTGCTGTCAGATTTGTTGCAGCAGGACAGCAAATTTGAAACCTGCTGGAGAATGGAGAGAATATGCATAGGGTCCTATGGGCAAAAGCTGACTCGTAACATCTTGACCTGCTCTTTGTCAAGAGTTTTTCTTTAAAATTAACAATTACATATTACTGGATAAGCAGTCCAATTTAGTCCAAATGCTTAATTTCCAGAGTTTCTTGTGATAAGAAACAATTTGAACAGATAGTTTTTGTGCCTTATCAAACTACATTCAAAACCAAATTGAACTTAATAACTTCACTCTGAATAAGAAAACTTTGAATAATTCCCATATTCACATAAGATTGAATGACTTCACATTAATTTTATAGTAAGTTCTGGATTAGATCAAAATTAATGTAAATGTCATTGCCTGTCTGACCTTGTCATTTGAATATTCTTGCCTTGGAAGAGAACCAGAATATTTCAAAATATGCAGCAGGTGATGCATTTTGTACATCTACCAGTGTTAGGTTATGCTTTAAGCTTCTTGAAGCAGAACAGTATCATCTGAAAATATTTTGGTTTCTTCAAATAGACTTGAGCACTTAAGCTTTTCATTTTTATATTATTCAAGCAGTGGGTTTATTTTATCATGATAAACTTTTAATTTTTAAATTGGAATAAATCTGATTGTATTTTAAAATAAATTCAATTTAGTTTGCAGTTTACAGTTATCAAAATATATATTAGTATTTTCAAGATTTAAATATAAATTTGCAATACTAAGATTTATTGAAGAATTGTTCCAAAAATTACTTTAACCATCCACAGCATTTCACCTAATTCCAGTTGGTACATGGTTGTATACATGCAAGATTTTAAAGCATACGAAAGATCATGTGTCCCTCATAGAAGGAGGTTACATGCAGGCAAAGACCAGTATCAATCTTACATTTTCAAACAGTTATTCCAAATACACCATCTTGCTGCCTACACGTTTCCTGTTGTTATTTATTGGTTTGTACATACCTGCAGAATGTTAATGGGGCATGCAGACTGCTTTAGGTGCTGTAAATGAGACCTGGGCTTTACTGAATTGTCACACCAGCACGTTCTGCTGTGAGCAGCTGTGGTTAATAAATGTTCAAACGCTCCGTGTGCAGGTGACAGCCACTCTGCGGATCCTGGCTAACTGTGCCCTGTCGCGGCGCCAGCTCAGCCCCAGCGGTGCCATCCCCGAGCTCTGTGTGGCGCTGGAGCAGCGCAGCAGCGACAAGGACCTGTGCATCTGGATTGTCAGCGTCCTCAGGTACGTGGGAACACAGTTCTGTGTGCAGGCAGGTCCCCCTTCCTCAAAGGAGGCACGACCAAGCACTAAGATTGGAAGATTTAAACTGAACTCTTTTTTAAAAAGGTCTGTGTAGCCTTTAATGACACTGTATGTTAATCGTGTCTCTTAATACTTACTTGTTTAATTGTAGCCATACAGACCTGGATTCATCATCCCCATGAAAGATATTTTGTTGCGTTGTATCATTCTTTGATCCCACCGATTCTGATTGGGTTTTTTAAAGCACTGTTTCATGTATTTTAAAGCTGCATAAATTATTAGGTATTTATTAATCCTCATTTAGGCCATGTTTGAAAAAAATTAATGAGAGAAATTACACAAGGAACTGTGTATTGTGAAATAAAATACACAAGAGGGAAAATGTGACCATTATTCATTGTTTTGAGCTGTTACAGAGTGTTTGAGGAGATTAATTCATGGGATCAGGGCTTGAGTATGCAGATGGAAGTGCTGAAAGAATCTCAATTTTACGAGCAGCCAACGGCTGCTTCCCAAGTTGTGCTTTTTAGAGGGAGATCAGTATGAGTTAGTCACCACAAAGATCATTTTGTAGTCTGAATAGTTTCTCAGTCAAAAGTCTTCCAGTTACCAAGCATCAGCTTGCAATATTCAGTGCTAAATGGACTTACAGAAAGATTTTGAAGAAGTTGTGAAATCAGCTGTTGGTAATTTCGGGAGTAGTGGGATTATAAACACAGTTTATGAATTATGTGCTGGATAAAGTATTTGCCATTGCTGCTTTGTTACTGCATTGAGTCATGTTGCCTGTGGCTCTATGTTCAATGAGATTCTGTTACACACTTCTCCTCCTGTTCAGCTCCTCCAAATTATCCATCGCATTCTCCTTTCTGGATGAGGTTGAGTTGTGCTTTGAACAGTGGCTACATAAGGGGCCGGCATCCTTCCTCCCCACAGCTGAAACCAGGCAAATCTGCTCCTTTGCTGTTTGTGCTACCTGTAAAGCATGTGAATGGCTTCCCCAATTCCATGCTGCCTTGTTCACATCTGTCTCTAGTTTTGTTCCTAAAAAGGAGCTCTAGCAATGATTACAGCACTTTGAGCATATTTACTTCTTCTGAGGAGGGAGCATTTCTTTTACTTGGAAAATGCCATGAGAAGTGGGATAATGAGTTTGTAATTAAGTGTAATTGATATTTACACTGTAATTCTGATAAGGACATTTACTTGATATAGAATTCAATATGGAGAAAAAATAACTTACCTTACTTTAAAGTTTCCTACTGCTTCAATTTTTTTCCTTAAGATTAGAACTACATGTTCCAAGAATACAAATTACCCATAAAATCAGTTTAATTAGCTTCCTGGAAATTGCAGTCACAAAAAAATATACTATGCAGTAAAGAGCTCAGATTTGAATTTTGTTTTGTCTTCTAGTAATACAGAATGATTGTTCTCTCAATCAAATTTAGGCAGCTTCTTTGTAGAGGATATGTTCAATCTATTCAGATTATTCATTTAATAAGACTGTAAATCTTCCTTTAGTTAGTTGTAATTGAACATCAACACAGATCTCTTCTGGTTTTGACTACATAAGAAGTAAGATGTTATCCTAGCTTGTTCCATTATTGCATTTTTCTGGTGTGACCAAAGTATGTCCAGTTCCCTGTTTTGGCAATGGTCAAGGTGAGTAGTGTAGGACTGGAGCAGCTCTTAGGAAGTGTGCAGAGATAAATCCTGACTGCAAGGAGGCACAGTCTCTGTATATGCTGGTGAGAGATGTGTTGTCTTAGTGCTGCTGCTGGGCACTACTAGATGTGCACTAGGAAGACACCCCTTATTTCCTCTTGTCTGACTTCCCACATCTTGAAATTCCAGTTCTCCCATTTAGCACTAAGAAATGCTGGTGTTAGCATACTGTGCCCGTATGGCAAGCAAGTTGGGAAGCTCCTTATGTTTGCTTCTTCCTGTTATTCACTGTGGCAAGGATAGCTAGGCTTCTGTTGTGCTCTTATATAACTGCACATGCCTCTGCTAGAAGTCAGAGTATTTGCATTCACTTCATTTGTTGGAAAATACAACTCTGAGAGTCAAAAGTGACTTTCTGAAAAATGTTTTGTAGAAAAAAGTCCTTTTGTTCATTTATATATTTTTTTTCTTTATAGCAAACTTTCTACCTACAATGACTTCTGTGCAGCTTTAGCAGACTGCTCCAGATGTTACACTGTATTTTTAGCTCTTCTAAACAAATACCAGAAGCAGCAGGTCAGTTTTTCATCTCTTGATTTTTATATATTAATCCCCTGATGTGTCTGTGTATTATTGTGTACAAGCTTGTTTTCAGTGTCCTACTTTTATGCATTTACCAAATAAAAATTTTAAATGGTTGACAACATTTCTAAGTAGTAAATAATTGTAATGTAATAATTTAGATTAAAAATTCAAAGCAATGCAGAGGACAGTTGATTAACTTGTCTGTTAATAAGTTCTTTGAGTACCTATTTTTTTCCTAGTTCTAAGAAGTAATTTTTAAAGTAAAAAGCTATTTGAATATTTAATAGTAGAAAGTTATTGGGCTTCCTCCTGTCCTCCTCACCTGCAAAAGAAGTGTGACTTTTCTAGAGCTAAGCAATGTGAAAGCAGAGGAAAATATGTTCTTCGCTGTCATGTAAAAAGGGGAGATTTACTCAAACTCTTTGTGTTTAATTAGTCTGTCAAAGCCCCAGGAAAGCTGTGACCCTTGTGCCCAACCAGTCTGTCAGTGTCCCATTACGAGACCCTTCACTAAGCAGTGCCACTGGATCTGTTCCACTGGCTTACTCAGGGTCTCACACCTAATGGAGAAACCTCCTCTTGGGTCTCCTCCTTTACACACTGTGGGCGATGGGCAGTGCCCTTGAAGGACTCGCATTAGCAGTTTGCAGAATAACACTTTATTAATGGAATTGTGAAAGGTTAAGGTTTGAAACTTGCCAGTGATAGTATCAGACTGCAAAAAATACATTCAAAGCAATATACTAATTTAAAGCAATGTACTAACAAGCTCTAATCCTCAATACAAGCTGGTCTGAGACAATCATTCAGCATGTAGAAATCACGTTTCTTACACAGTAGGCATCTTTATGAGTGAGAAGACAGGTTCAGCTTATCGACTGATCCCAGAAGTTACAATGGAGTCTTCCCCCATTTCTCCCCATTCCGAACTTATTTTTATGCTATTTCTTTCTGTTTAGGTGGAATTTGAGTGTCTTTGGTCATATCTCTAAATCAGTGAGGGGTGTTTGTACTAGGGGGTGGATATCTCGGGATAGTACCCGAGATAACCTTGGGATGGGGACATGCCTTAGTCCAAGTAGAATGATTTCATAACAGTTGCTGATTCAAGTGCAGGACATTTTCCATTATCTCTCTTGGTTTTTGGCTGCTATGGTGTTTATCAGCTAGAAAGTACCACTGAGTTCCCTCCTCTGCAAGGGTTTCAACACAGTGCCTGGCCATGGTGTCTCCACTCTGCTCCACCCTCTGTTGGGTCCCCCTTAGATTGCATAGTGTGTGGAAGGTCAGATATGCTGACCGTATTTCATCCAGAGAGTGCAACTGTATTTCTCCCTGTGACTTCCATACCATTATCTTTTTGCCCTTAGTCATATTCCCATAGTGTCTAACTGTGTAAGATATCAAAATGTATCTCTCCTTTACCAGAGAAAACCACATGCCTGGTACTGCATTTGGGATGTTTATGTAGAAAGAAATGTTTACATTTTGTCAAAATGCCTGGTATCATGAAGTAAAATTCTGAGTATAGTTGCTGCCAACTTTATTAGAACTCCAAGAGTGTTGCTCTATTGTCCTGCTGTATCACAGTGATTTTTCTTACATTTACTGAAGCACTGGGTACTCAGAGCTTGGTGTAGGATCCCAGTCTTACAGATTGATGCATTGGTAAGAGTGGAGTGCCCTATATAGGGAAAATTACTCAGCTCTATTGCCAGGTAAGTTTTAAGAAGAAAATATTTTTTATCTAAAGCATAGATATTCAAAGGTGGAACAAAGTTTCAAAACAGAGAATATTAAATTACATTACGATCAGTCTTAAAAGTAAGGAACTTTCTTGGCTGGTCCAGCATCTAAACTGGTTTGATAACTCATTTAGTTATCCTATACAATTTATCCCAGAATTTAGTAATTCTTGGGGATTTGTTGGAAGGAGGTCTTTTGGACTGCTGTCATTGAAGGGAGTTAATGAAGGTAACTAGATTGGCTGTGCTGAACAGTATTCGTTCTCCTGCCAAATACAAAAATAATTTGTTTCTTTCCTGTTTACCAGCATCCCTGTTTTCTGTGATAATGCAAACAGAAGAGGAACGAACATTAAGTTGTTTCTCTTCTTCTAAATATCTGCTGAAGCATATCTGACTATTTCGAGGTTCGGGCTGCTCTTGCATAGTTTAGTCTTCAAAGACATTTTAGTGAAATAATATGTAAATACTATGTAAATAACATGAAAAATGTCAAAGGCATTATATTTTCATAGATTTATAGTTGTTCTTCCTTGAGACCATTGTATTAAAAACTCAACAAATTATGGAACCAAAAATAAGGATCTTTAATTAAGTAACACCTTTCTCCTAAACCTAATCTGTCATTTTAAGGGTAGCTTTTCTAGGTTCCTGAGATAATAACTTTGTGTCATAATGAATTGTAGGCTCATATCTACCTCAAATTGTTTGCTATTATTTAGTATTCAGAATTTAGCTTCTTATTTGTCTATTAAGTGGTCCTAAAATACATCTTTATTCACAAGGTTAGCTTTGCATTTTGTCCTAAATTGTCAGTTGTTTTATCAAAATACAAATGAGTAAAGAAGTAGCTTGTGTATTAAAAAAACTTTGCTATTATGTTGTGTTAAGTATATATGCAATGTCTTCAGAATAATTATTTCTTACTGCAGTTTTGAAACAAGCATGCAATTGTCAGTTTTCAGCTTAGTGAAGCCCTGCAGAAACAAAAAGAAGGACATAGATAATGTAATGCACCACTCTTTCTGTAGTATATAATAAACACTTGAGCAGTGTGGAGTGCAAATGTTTTTCCTGAAGTGTAGTTGGCGCTGCTAATCTTTTTTTTTTAAATGCCAACAGCTAGTGAGTTACAGTATGAGTTGGTATGTGTTGAAAATAAACGAAGTAACAGCAGCATGAGTAAAATTGTCTGCAATTTTCATTTTTGATTCTGGGAAGAATCAAAGAGAAGGAAAAATTATCATCATTAAAGCGTTAAAAATCTTCAGGACTAAAAACTGATATGTGAAGAAAGGAAGTGTGTGTCTGTGAGTGCGTGTGTTTTTCCGAGTTTTCAGGTTGCAAATTTTGTGGGATCAGATTTTTTACTGACAGTCATAGCAGCTAGAAGGATACAGGGAAAAAATAGGGGAAAACCAGCACTCAGACTTTCTCCAGGGCTATCATAACTGTGACTTTAAAGATAAGTATTAAATACTGTGAAAGTAAAAATGGGAGCACTAGAAATAGGCTTAATGACTTGCACCCATACCACACACTGAATTCCATAGTTGCAACCCAAATAGTCTCTGTTCTTTGCTCCACACTGCAGTTACAGCTCTTTTCCCTTTTGTTCTCAGCTCATTTTCTCTCTTGGGTGAAAGAGTCAGAAGGGATGGAAGAGTAATGATTCAACTCTATGAGACAGGCTTTTGGGGAAATTGAGTTGGCAAGACTTGATAATACCATGTGTCATAGTCATAGGTAGGGAATACAGAAGACTGGTAAAGCTGAATCTTCAGGGAAGGACTGGAGAAGTCAACTGGGCTTTTACACACGTCTGAAATATGCCTTCATAGTTGGCTTTGGACCTTACTTGTGTGGAGTAACAAAAAAAATCCTTGGTGGTTGCCACATGCTGTCAAAACTGTCAGAAGTGTTTGTGTAGAGCCTCTCTTGCCGGATAAGCTTTGCACAATTCTGTTTCTAGTCAGCATTGTAGACTTTTGCCCATCTCAAGAAATCTTCTAGCAGGGTTCTGTTCCACTTCCCCACATCATGATCATCTCTAAGCTTTCCAGATAAACTGCATAAAGAGTGACTTTCTTGGGCTCTGGTTAATGTCACAAGTCAAAAGCAGGCCATGCTTTTATAACAGGGACATTGCCTAGATAGGACAGTAGCTTCTGTCAATAAGTCGGGCACTACCTGAGCTTAGGTGGCATTTTGGGGCCCTGCCAGCTTCCGTGTAATGTTTTATCAGTTGGGAGTCTGTTTGCAAGCCTAAGAGCACAAATACAAGGTGTGATACTAAAATTTGTATAGAAGCAATCTTATGCCTGTTGTATAGAAAGGTCCCCTTACACTTTAGTGTATCCTAATTTTCAAATTGGGAAGCATTTGTTTAAGAATCTGACATCACTGGATGCAGTAATTGCCTATTCAGCAAAATGATAATTACATTGGATCACATGAACAGTTCATCCAGTCTGCTCTTGATACTCAGCAATGGTGAGATTCAGATGTCTAGAGAGCCGTAAAAATGGAGCAGGCTTGTATGATACTTCCTGTGTGTACTTACCAAACCTCCAACTCTTTCCAGTTTGGAAACACTCTCAACCAGCTGTGTATGAAATAAACCTCAGCTGACTTACTTTCTGTAAAATTCTACAGTCTCTCCTCTACCCCATATAAACTTCTAACATGTTAAAGATCGTTGACAAGGAGCTGCACAGCAAACAATTCCTTTTGCCTATTTTGAATTTTGTCTTTACTGTCTTTATCTGATGCCTTCTAGTTCTTGTATTGCAAATGTGGTGACGCCCCTTGTTCATTTCACACCTGCCTTGATTTTCTAGGTTTTTATCCTATCTTCCTCAAGTTACCTTTTTTCCATGCTGAAGAATCCTTGCTTACTTAGCCCTTTCTGATAGAGAGACTGTTCCATGCCATGGTGTATCCATGTTGCTTTTCTCATAACATTTTCCAATCCAGATTCCTGTCTATTTTTGAGCAGAGGAAACCAGAACACAGCATTTAAGATGTGGCCGAATAATAGATCTACATGCTTGCATGAATTTATTTCCCAATAATTCCCAATACTTTATTTGCTTTCTTGATCTGTGATCATTAAACTCTGTAATTAACTCCAAGATTGCTCTATAGGTGGATATGGTTGGTTTAAAGGCTGTAATTTTATATGTGAAGATATGTTTGCTCTGTTCTTTTCGATGGATCCTTTCCTGTATGAATTCATGCATTTAAATTTCATCTGCTATTTTATTACCAACTGATTATAATTCTTTTTCAGCTCTTCAGTCAGCCTTCATCTTTGGTACTTTGAATATCATGGTGAAATCATTCTTCCATATCTCTGCTGCTGCCCATTTTCTGTGTTTATGAACAAATTTAATTCAACAGATCCCAGCACAAGAATTCCACTGGTCATCTTCCACCATTGCAGAAACTGCTAATTTACTCTGTTTTACATCCTCTAATCATTTATCTATACCAGGACATTATCCCTTACAGCATGGTTCCTTCGTTTCATTAGGATTTTGGTGAGTGACTTTGTTAAAAGTCTCCTGGAAAGTCAAATGGGTGGTAGCAGATGGGTCTTTTTTATGCATGTTTGTTAATCCCTTCAAAGAAGTCAGTAAATGCATAAGTCAGAAATTAGAACTCTTAAAGCTGATTGTGTTTATCTGGCTGTCCTTTTTTTTTTTTTTTTTTTTTTTTTTTACTGTTTTTTCTTTTTTTTTTTTTTTAAATGGTCTCTCCTAATTTATCTGTTCCAGACATGAGACTCGATTCTCACTTGGAATCTTTGCATGTTTGTTACAGTTTTAGGAGGTTGCATACTGCTGTTAGTAATTAAGCTATTTAATTAATTAGTTCTTTTAGAACTGTTGGATAATTATCCAGTCCTGGGGATTGGTTACTCTTTGTTTTCTCAGTTTGTTCCTTAAAGTTGTTTGTGATTGCTTCATTTTTGGACAGATGGCTCTGATGAGCCTTCCCTGGAGAATGCTGTCGCATTGAGATCTCCCAGTTGCTTCCAGAGTGAGCATGAATCAATGCAAAGAACTCATTTAGCTTCTCTGCAATTACATTTTCTTCTCTCAGTGCTCCTGTTTTATCCTGATCATCAATTAGTTCTGCAGATTCTGGCAAACTTCCCAGTCCTGATACATTTGAAAAGATTTGTTATTACTTTTGCATCTCTTGCATCAGCTAGAAGAACTGCACTTATTTTCAATTATAATTTGCACACTGCTTTACCTAGTTGATTTAGCAATCAGTTTGTCAGAAACAATTTATTAAATGAAGAGATGTTGCCTTGTCATCCTCTCTAAGGGCTTGTCCACATTTATCAGGTTCACTGTGCCTGGGTCTGCCCAGCTTCCTTCCCAAATGCATCTACCAGGTAGCAGCTCCCAAATCAGCTTATTGTCTTCTGTGAGCAAGCAGGCTTTTGTTTGTGAGGCTCGCTCTTGTCTCCCCCAAAGAAAAAAACTTTGTTTCAGGGCTGTTGAATATCCTTTTTCTCTTGGGAGTGCTGCCATGGGGAAGGTTGTCACAGGTGAGGCCTCTAACTGCAGAGAATTTTCCCACTGTGTTTCTGGCTTTATTGATTAGGCACAGGCTTATCTGCATGCGGTGATGACTGGCCTTTCTGGCTGATATTTTGATTAGTTTATGGATAACTTTTTGATGAGCTCCCAGGAACCCACCATCTGCCTGTTTCAATCAGTCATAAAACATAAGTCATGTAATGCCCTTTTGGGGCACTACAGGCTCTTCAGCCACAGGCTCTTCCTTACACAGTGTAGTGCTGCACCTGTGTTTACTTCAGGTACACATTTGACTTTTAAATACTTTGAGGGTGTTATTGGTACTCTGCTCAGTGCCATCACAGTCTTCTGAGATTCCAAAGAGGTTTTTTATTGACATGGTACTGGGGGCAATGGTGTATTCCTGTGTCTACTGCTTGTTTCTGTATAAATGGTTATCCAGTGCTGACCCAAGTGTTCTTCGTGTTTTGGTTACTCACTTTTTCCTCTGTGGAAAAGAGGAAAAAATGAGTAACCAATTTACTCACTGAGGACAGTTTGTGTGACAGCACGATACATCATGTCAGAGAACTGAACCAGCTTCCAATAACCCTAAAACTGAAAAAAGAACCCCAGTCCTTTCCTGGTTATCGTCTGCATTGCTTTCCTGTCTAGTTTGTTGAACAGCCATACAAATGCTTCCTTGATCGCAAATACTGAGGCAGCAATGTGGAAAGGAGATGGAGTGCTGTTTATGCCACTTCTTGTGCTGAAATACTTTTCAAGGTAACCCTGCAAAGAACTTGCATTGATAATGTGGTTCTTTTCTCCTGCATTTTCTAGTACATATTTTCAGTTGTATTCGTCTGCAGTGTAGCCCAACATCATAATAGTGCCTAGGACAATTTAAAAAAGGAAATATTCATAACTGATCAATCATTCTCTCTTTTTTTTTCCCCCGTTTTTTTTTCCCAAGAAGGAAGTAGGAATTCTGTAATATATATTCTGACAACTCTGAAGGAATTTCCCTGCAGATAAATGTGAATAACAACAGAAGGTCACTCTTTCCCTACAGTATGATATCTGACAGTATGCTGAGCTGAAGAGTGTATGTGCATCTTCCTAAAGCTTTAGTTGTGATCTTTTTCTTTTTTTCTTTTTTTCTTTTTTTTTTGGCTGAAAAAAAAGCAAAAATGTTACGAAGCATGCAGAATATTTGATCTGTACACTGCATGTAAAATTATCAGAAATGCAGTGTTCAAAGTTTGTAATGAACCAGTCTTCATTGGCATTCATCATATAGAAACTTGTTGTTCAGGTGTATCAAAAGATACAAGTGAGTGTATGTAATTACTAGATAGGTAAACAATAGAATATCAATAATAATAATAATATATTACTGCTTGGTGAGACACACTGTTATTAAAATATGTTATTGTAGTTTTTGATTTAATTTCTCTTAATGCTGAAAGCTTGGGAACACCTCTAAAAAAGCTAAAAGAATTATTAGAGTTAAAATGCCCCAAGGAAATTAATTTATCCATGACAAAGGTCAGACCATTAGCAAGCTGCCTATTAATAGAATCTGCACAAGGAAGACACTTCTGTTAGTAGACCAGTCTTTAATCTAGAAAAGAAAAAGAGCTGATAAGAAATAGGGGCTAAAGCTCTTCAAATCTGAAGTAGTAATAAGAATAAAGATTTTAACCAGAGAGATCAGCAGTCATTGGAGCAATACCATGGAGGATATGGTTTTCAACTTTTTTTTTTCAATTAATTTAATTTCTGAAATACTGTTTTTTTAGAGAGCCTACACAGCTTTTCATCAAGTATTGTTCTGGTGACAGTGTGCTTGCTTCTTTACCTTTCCCAGGTCTCCAGGTGCAAAACACAAACAAACCTATGCACAAGTTCTCGATTGCTGAAATTCGCTAAGTGCAAATGAACCCTTTTCTGAAAAGTTTAGCTGAACAGATCAGATTTTGGGATATAGAAATTATTGGTTAGGGTCCTATGGTGTGGATACACTGAAGTATAATTACATTTCACTAATGGTCTCTCCTTCTTTTCAAATGCATTAATATTTGTGGGAGAAGGAGGTTCTCTTTACTGACAAGGTACTCCCTGCTGCCACTGTGGCAAAACTTCTCCCTGCTCCTTATTTTACATTCCTCAGTCAAGAGGTTCTCTATTTGTTTTTGATACTTCTGGGGTGTTCTACACCGCTGCCCTCTCCCCCTTTTTTATTCTTTAAATTGAGTTTCATATTGTGACAGCTGTAATTTCTGGGGTTAAGCAGAAATTTTTCCAGCTAGAATGTCAGTTCAAGATGAATCTTTACTGTATTTGGAAGAGATTAGCTCTGGGTTAGTATAACTACAGTAATTTTGCCTGTAAGTAGACTATCAAACCCTGCAAAGAAAACTCCCAAATATTCTTTCCAAGGTGCATAATAAAGCAGAAACACAAATTTGGAAGTGAAGTGTAGATTAGATTTGAATGAGAAGCAGGGCAGGTGGTATAATTTTGACTAACTCCACTGAAATTTGTGTAACATGGAAAGCAGATTTCATTTACAGCTGATGATTCAATAGGAACTCAGCTGCTGGCATCTGACCTTTTGTTTTGTACTATCCCACTCATTCTGAGGGCCCAGACCAAATAAAGTAACAACAGGTACTTGGCTAGCATTCACATGTTCTAGATGGGACTGTCCTTCCTTCTTGACCTTGTTTTAGTTAGAAACTACTGACCTAATTTGCTTTCCTTCCTTACTGATAAGGACGCCTGTACAGTCTGTACCTGTGCTCATCATGCTTACATTGAAAAGCAGGTGTACTTTAATTGCCAAGATAAACTGTTGTCAGGTTCTGTGACTCAGCAGGTACCTTTGCTACTAGGGCATTGCAAGGAAGAGAGTTTTAGAAGTAGATAAGCAAAAAAATCTTTCATATCCGTGATGATCAAGTGTTTATGTTTCAGTTGCCAGAAGAATAAGAGTTAAATGCTGATGGAGTATGTGGTGCCATTACCAGCTCAAAACCCAAAATACCACAGTTTCTTCACAGATAGGAAGGAAAGAAAAAGATCTTCTCAAGCTTTTTTTGATTTGTTTGTTCAAATTTATTTGTGTAAGTGAAGCTGTGTGCTCTCATATACAGCCTTTCACTCAGGTTTGAGAACACTCTGTGTTCCTCATTTCACATGAACGCCTCACTATGAAAAGATGAAATAACTGAGTATAATTCCTATCTTTAATCTAGTTTGTCTTTAGTGCAATACATGTTTAAACTTCCATGTGATATAAATTCATCTGATAAATATAATTTTTCTATAAGTGTGAAAGAATGTCCGAAATGCCATATGCATTTAATACTCCAAACATGTGGAAATGCACAGTAGACTCATTTATTATGTTGATATTTTGCTATGTACAGAAAAGCCCATGGGCCTTGCACAGATTTAGTCTTGCAAGCAGTTTCAAAATATCATGCAGCTTTGCATGTATTTTTTTACACAGCCACTCTGAGATGGTGTTCCTCTTGCAGCCCTTACCCATGAGCATTTAAAGAAATATAGCCAAAAAATAATATAAACTCTTGAGCGTTGTACTACTCAGGAGAAGTTGTACAGCTTTCCTCTTTGACCTTGCTAGTTAAATTTTCGCTGGAAGATAATGCAACTTGGGTACTATTCTATTAAAGCCGGATGTGCTTAGCTAAAAAAGAAGTATTTTATAAGTTTGTTTTGCTGGGCTGTAGGTGGAAAGCACAGCTGAGATCACACTTCTCAAAATATCAGTTGATTGCTGTGCGGTACCTGTTTGTCTCTTTCCTGATTGGGTAGAGCTGTTGCTGGGCTGATACCATTTTGACCAAAATTAGAAAGTCAATATAAACGAGTCAAACTAGATTGCCTGCTTTTTTCAGTTCTCTCTTCTGATTCATCAGTTGTTTGTTTCAAATTTTTATGGCCTTTGTGAGTTGGGTGTTGTGCCAGCAAAGGTGAAAGCTCTTAGTGGTTAGTCATTAAGAATATTCATAAAAAATTGTCTTGGTGACATTTAGATCCTAACAAAAATGTGATGCCTGGTTTAAAAAAAAAGTGGAAGTGGGTCCTACGGAGTGATATTATTAAATACATGGATGTGAAAACCATTTCCTCACTTAGGAGACTGCTGCTTCTCATGTTCAGGCATAGCACTCATCTTCCTGAGAGGATGTTATTGCCAGTGTCTTGTGGCAGAGGCTTGAGACCTGAAACTTACTGATGAAGGCATGTATCAAAGAAGGAGCTGCTGCCTAAACATCTTTTTTCCTTCAGTATTAGCTTGTATACTTTAACAGATTGGACTGTGCCTGGTTAACTTATGTTACTAATACCAGGGAGGGTCAGAATATGTGTAAATACAATTATGATACTTGAAGAAAAACAGCATATTAATTGTTTAGCAAAATTCTAGGTTAGTGCAAGTACAGCAGGTTAGCAGCTAAAGGTAGATGGTTCTTGTGTCTTTGAAGAAATGCTGTTACTTTACCTGCACCATTAAGCTAAAGCTGCAGACTTTTTAAAAAATGAGTAGATTTTGATGCAAGACAAAGGAAAATGTTTTAAGTAGTTTAAACTTGAGTTACTTTAGACTTTCAGGATTTATTTTTTTCTTGTCACTTACTGGTGGGTAAGAAAAAGATGAGGATGTCATTGAGTGCCATTCAGTTAGGGTCCACTAGTCTTGCCACTGAAAGGTTAATCTCAGTATGTACAAAATGAAGGTGAGGCTAGAAGGTGCTTTAGGAGAGCAACTTGGTTAAATCATGAGATCTCAAGATACATTACAGAAGTAGAAAGTAGGTTTCATTCAGCAATGATAAAAATAAAAGGGTAGGAAGAACATATAAATCAGAAAAAAAAAACAACAGAGCACAATATGAGGTGCAACTACAAAGGGACATAAAAAGAAACACATTTTTTTATATTACAGTGGGAAGGCAACAAGGAAATAATTTCTCTGGTGTTCAGAAGAAGCTGAGCATTACTGGCAAGATACCACTGTGAATAGTAAACTTGGAAATTCCTTTTTTTTTTTTTTTTTTGCATCTTTTTCTGAAAGGGTTATGTATAACCAAATGAATAATCTCTACTTTAGCCTGGATTTTTTTGTCACTGAAAAACAAGCTGAAGCATATTAAATGTCATTGAACCAGCTGATGAAATTTACCTTTTGGTGTTTATAAAAGGACAGAAAGGGGATCCCAATCTCTGGAATTCTTGAAAAGTTATGAAGAATTGCAAGGTTGTAGGGTGCCTATTTTTAAAAGGAGAAAGAGGAGCTGGGCAATGACAGACCAGTCAATTTAGATTATATTTCTGATAAAAATCTGGAACAAATAATTCAGCTATCTGTAAGCAATTAGAATGAACAACCAAATGAATACAACCTAATTTGGATTTAACAGTAACAAATCAAGGGGAAGGAGTTTAACATCTACAATGGTTACCAGGCCTAGAAAAGGAAAAGTTGTGGTCTCTTTCTGTCACAGCTGTCACTTGCTTACTTCAAAGATTAATAAATTATGGCCCATATGATTATTCTAGTTATATAAAGTGTGATTTTAAGATGTTTTAAGATTACTGTAGGCTTGGTAAAAATAGATGACCTCCACTTAGTATATCGCATTAGTAATTACTCCAGTGGTATACTAGTTCTGTCAGATGTTTTCGATTTCTTCTGTAAGTCAGGTTATGAAAACTGGTAGCATAAAAAATTATTTCTAGCTGCTGTGTTTGGCATTCCTTCAGTTGTTCTGGATGTGCTCTTATCTGAATTAGGAAGCAAATGGAATATTATCTTCTTTATAAGCAGTTACCACCTTCTGATCCATGTAACATGGTTTGTTTATTTATTTTGTTACAGGATTTGGTTATCCGTATCATCTTCATTCTTGGTAATTTAACAGCAAAGAATGACCAGTCCCGGGAGCAATTTTTTAAAGAAAAAGAAAGTGTTAACACCTTGACATCATTATTCCAAACCTACTATGAACTTGATTTGAATGCACTGGCATGGCACCATGATAGAAAAGGAAAAGAAAAAAGACACATAAAGTATCCTTCAGAAGCAGAAGAAGTTCTGATAAAACTGATAAGAGTGCTGGCCAACCTCTCCATTCACCCTAGAGTAGGTGCAGCTCTGGCAGCTGCCCAGCCTGTTGTGGGATTACTTGTTACAGTACTAGGTAATAAAATTTGTGTTGTTTTTGTTATCTTCATTCAGCCCGTAAGTAGAGTTTAAGACTTTCCATTGCAAAAAAACCCCGAAGTCAATTGGCTGATATTCATAAACTGTTTTATGTAGGAGGTCTTCTTGAGACAGTGGAAGCATTGGTACTTTCGTGCTGACTTTTCAGTGTCTAGGGAAAGATGTTGTAGAATTCTTTAATTCAGTGATCAGATTTGCAGATAGGATCATTAAAGATAAGAAAACAAATTTTATTTTAAACACATCTCACTGAGAGATAATACATAAGGAAAGTTTGTTGTTACCAGGTGCTATATGGATGTGTTTGGTGGTGGTTTATTTTTTTAAGGTTTGCATTTTTTGTGACTGCTTTGGATTAAGTATTGTTTCTGTTCTCTGCACCCATAACTTTCAGCCTCTTCGAAGAATTTTTTCTTACTTTTTTCTTCTTTTTCAGTTCTCCAACCTTTTATCTCTTTCAGATGGAAGAGTGTCTCCCTCCAAATGGAGGAATAGGACTGCAGTTCCTTTACCACTTACTGATCCCCTTGTAAATCTAATTACAGACCAGGGCTGGTCTGTTCTGCCCATAACAGAGTTTAGCTGTGACAAGATACATGTTAAACATCTCAGTATATTTTACTGTGTAATGAGAACATTAAATATTATGTTAAGATAATCAACCTGATTGTACGTTGTCTTGCCAGTCACGAGGGATGAGACAAGTCAGACTCACAACTTGGTTCTCTGTCATGGGTTGAAACTGTCTTAATGTCTTAATGATTTTGTAAGTGCTTTTGACCTTCATAGCTTCTCTCTGCCACCCTCTCCTCTTCTTGAGCACTCTGTCAGTCAGTTTGCTACAAAAGGTTTGGTCTCCCTATGAACTTACCCCTCTTTCGTTTCCTTCACTCTTGGCTTCTGAGGCCAGAGACCTCGGACAAATAAGTCCTTCAGACTTTTACACATGTTAACATTCTGTCAGGAACTCTAAGAGAAAAATCTTTCAGATATTGTTGAAGGGGCTTTTTACCATTTTTTTTTCCTAGATACCTGACAGTTCAGTATAATAGTCCTTGGCATTTCTCCATGTCTATCACACAGCCCTATTTCTATATGTGGGCTCTCCTCAGTGCCATCTTAAAACAGCAAACATGATTTGTAAAATGTCTTAACTAACTAAATTTTAAACTATGTTGCCTGAGTCACAATGATTAGTTATTAAATTATTAATGGAAAAGAATGGTTTTTGTATTGCCATTTTTGGATCAGATGTTCCTGTTAGCTTCTGCCATGTTACTGAACAACAGAAGGTTTGATTGTAGTGGTGGCTGTGTAAATTTTTACTCAATTTGCTCCTGGGATCTAATGCTCTGGAAAATTAGACACATGTGTGTGTTTATCTACATATGAATATGTTTTGTGGTTTTTTTTACCTCTCAGAATACAAGTCAGTTGATGCCTGTGAAGAGTTGGTCATCAATGCTGCAACAACAATCAACAATTTGTCCTACTATCAAGTGGAGAATTCTGCAATTCAAGACAAGAAGCTACACATTGCTGAAAGTAAGGACTTTTAAACTAGTACTTTTTGTATTAGTTTTTAGAAAGCCAAACATTTTGACACAACAGAAAGTAAAGACACTGATAGCATTTTGTGGTATTATATTGCAGGAGTATAAAGCTCATAGGGCTAAATTCTGTCAATTATGATTTATCTTTTTTTTTAAAATAACGCTATGACTTATATGAAAATAGTTGGGTTGTTCACAAAACACATTCTTTTCCTCTGCAAAGGAATTTGCTGTATTGTTTTCTGTTCAGCAATTTTTACTTGATTTGTTCAAAATCCCTATATCTGAGCCAAAATAATCATGTTGCTTTTTCCTTCTGATCACAATATGGCAAGAAGGGTTTTTTCTTCTTGTTACTTTCTATACCTATGAAATTAGATTTCTGTCTGTTTCTGGCTTGTAAATCCGTTGGCAATATTGTATTGTGTGATTCTCTCCCCTCTGACATTATGGACAACAATCATTTTATGTGTAGGAACTGCACTGACTTCTGGGACTATTGTGTTAATGTTGTATGAAGGGTAGACAGGCTGTGTCTTGCACATCTCTGTCTAAATAGACCAGACGCTGGGGAGAGACAGAACCCAAAGTTTGCACAACAGGAAAAAATATCCTGGCTGTCAGCCCAGTGCCTGGACTCATAGACATCATATTCTCTGTAGGTAACATCTCTGCAGTTCTGTCACGACTCATTTTATCACCTATAAGCCAGCTGCCTCTTGTTGCAGGTTGTAAACAAATTACTTCTCTCCTGTCCTGTTTGTTGGCATGTGGAACTAGTCCCATCACCTTCCTGAACTGAGGAAAGGGGAAACCTTTTGAGACCAGCAGGCTTTCTGCTCCTTGCTGTTTGATAGGAGTGGTGGACAAAATCCCTTCAGGTGTCTTTTTAAGACAAGTTCAAGGTGTGTTCAGTATTGCAACATCCAGAGGCAGAAGTGATGAGAACAAAGACAGACTCCCTTCTATATTTTTTTTTCTCTTCCGTCATATGAAGGACTAAGGGTTGACTTATTTGAATCCTCTGTGTGATGGATTTTAGTGTTTTGCTTTGTACTCACAGAAGACTGATAAATGTAACTTCTGTAACATCACTCCTCTGCCGTGCACCAAAATCCTCCACGATTGTAGCTCTTCCTAGGAAGTGCTGAAGGTCTCATTCCTACTGCTGAAGTACACACTGATCATACGTGAAACCACTAAGCAGAAAAGCAGCAAGGAAGCAAATGCTTCGGATTAGGACAGTATTAAGTAGCTGTTCGAAGAAAATGTGTTTGCTTGTTATAGCAGCACTGAGAGAAAACAGAGCTAATGTCAAAAAATAATTTGAGCTTTAGGAGACATCCCACCATAAGACCATCTGTTCAGGATCTAAATCAATCCTCTTATATATTAGAACATTTCTAAAATTATGTCTTCCTGGATTTTCACGTGAGCCCACTCAAAACTGCATGGCAAAACTGGCTCCCATTATTACAACTATGCTTAGACTATTTCCATAACTCCATGTTTCTTCCTTTGCATTGGAGTCCCATATTGGAGCTGTTTGTTTTATCTCTGAAGCTGTACACAATTTTGTTCTTGTTCTACCATCAACTCACCCCCTTTGATGCCTCCAGTCAGACAACTGCTCCCATTTATTACATTTATTGCTGTTGCTGTTTGTATTCTGATATTCATTGATTTAAAAAGAGCCGTGTGTTTGGGGTTTACAATTTTTGTTTAATTTCTCTGCAAACCAACAGTGCTTTTAAAACTGTTAATGAGTGACAATATGGATGCAGTTGTGGAGGCTGTCAGAGTCTTTGGCAATCTTTCCCAGCATCATGAGATCCGTGACTTCATCATGCAGAAAATGAGTGAGTTACTTTTGCATTTGTGGGAGTTCTATTTTTAAATGTCCATGATTCTAAAAAGAAAAGGTTGTTAATAAGCTGTCTCACTGAAAGGTTAGAATCAATCTTCCCTGATGTTTTGCAAATTAGGCAAACATTAGAACCCAATAATAGTCATTATAAACACCATTTGATTTCAGCTTCATTAAAATGGAAATATTAGAGTAGGAAAAATATTCTACGGTGCTTTCACAAAGGTAAATACCACAAAAATTCTGGTTTTCCTATGATTTCAAATTTGAAATTTCCCTTTACTCAAATAGGTTTTCAGATCCTGCAGGTTAGTAGTGATATGATATAAAATTAAAATCCAGCTAAAATCTCATTTAGGTTCATAATCTCAGATTTTTGATTCCCATATTCAACAGCTTGTTAGCACTTTGTAACATGTGGCTGAGATCTGACTGCCTCAGTAGAGACCTCCTATTTGCCTTGGGGTGAAGTAGGATACAAGTCTTCTCAAGTCCTTTTTCTTTGGGTATCTAAAGAGCTTTGGGGAAAATGGCAACTCCTTGCTATCCAGAGAAGGTGTGTCATCAGCTTAGACACCTGTTCACTGTAAAATATTTTTTTTTTTTGGTCTGCCTCTTCGTGCTGAAAGTGAGGTGATCGTGTTACAGTATGCAGCTCTTTATTCAGCTCTTTATTCCAAGGGTGGCACATGACCGTATTTGAAGGAAGAAGTGACCCTTAGTAGCTGTTTCCTGGTGAACAGTCTCAGTCAAAGGACTAAATTTTCCAGCTGGGAGAGACTGTGGTGTTGGTGTCCCAAGCTCAGGAACTGCTGAGAGGCTTCCTCTCAGTGAGGCCAGGCTGGCTCCCTGGCTGGGGCTGGCTCCACAGCTCCGCAATCAGTGCCAGCAGGTGCTGCGGGACGCTGCACGTCTGTGCCTGCCTCCCATGGGAGCCCCAGGGCCCTGCACTTCCAGCTGGACTTGGTGCAGTCTGGGACAACCCTGCACTCACGGGGGAAAGAGCTTCCCTCTCTGAGTGCCTGATGCTAATTCCTTGCAGTTTCTGCTGACTCTGGGATGGAAAGGGGAGTGATACTTTGAAGAAATAAGCTTGAAAAAGAATAATTCTTGAAAAAAGCTTTTCGAGAATAAGCACTTCAGTTTGGCCAACTTAGCCTCTTCTAATGGGATTTTCACATTTCTCTGGTCTATTTTTATTACTAGAATTTCTGGTTTGTTGTTTTGAAGGCAACTGGTGTTCAGCATGATGTTACCCTGTCATGTGCCTCCTCTACAAATGTCACAGTAATACGCTACAGGGGTGAATTTTTGGATAGGGTATCCTACATTTGACTGCTTTTCAATAAGTGTGTTGTAATGCCACTTGTATGGTAAATCCATCTTCCTGGTGATACTGTTTCCTTCTTTACAATCCAGTATACAAGTTCATGGTTCCTTTGCTCGATTCCAAGAACCGAGATGTCTGTTTTCCTGCCTGTGGAGTTCTGCTCAATCTCACAGTAGATGAGAACAAACGAGCTTTTCTCATGGAAGAAGGAGGAATTGGAAAGTAAGTTCCTGATTGTGCTTGAGAAAAGGTAATTTCGAGTAGTTTGGCCAAAAAGTTTCAATTGGATTCTTTTTTTACTGGGACCAGTACTTGTAAAAAAGATGCCAGCAGTAGATAGTGTCTAAAGTTCTTTGAGAACAAGCCTTTCATATGAGCCAAACCCCAAAGAAAAGTCTCTCAAAGACCCTCTGTGATGTACACATCAGAGGGTACCATAGAAGAAAGCAACCAAGGCCTGGTGTTGCAGCAGCTGCTTATGCTTGGCTTAACTGGATCCTAGGTGGGCTACAGTGAGCAGCACAGTCAGTGTGTGTCTCGTGCAAGTCTGAAGGTACTTCAGGAACTGATAAACCACATGGTCCCCTGCAATTTTTGTAACCACTTGGTTCTGTAGGGAAAACTACCTGATGTAGCCATGTTCAGCAGAGAACAGCTCCTGAGCCTCCTCTCTCTGGGACCTCAAGTTTAAGGCACTATAACATTGTAAGGGATATTAGACCTTGAAAAACCACTGTGGATGCAACACTTGTGGCTTTGATGTTCAGATAATAGCGGATCCAGCTTAATTGGAGCAACATGAAAGATCATGTTCCTGTGCTTGTAAAGCAGTTGGTACAGCCCACAGTTATGAAACAATATGCCTCACTTTGAAATGTTTTCCTGTTCATACATCATATAATTACTTTTTTATGCACTGTAAACAATGCATAGTCTTCTTGTCCTTCCGTCCCATGTTCTAGTTAACTTACAATATAAACCTGGAAAAGGAGAATAAAAATAAATTGCTGGCAAATTGAATAATAAATGTAAGAGATTTCTTTTATATGGAATATTCTGTAGCCTATAGAATCACATAAATTCAGAATTTTCTATACTGTGTCTGAAAATTTGTGAGGGAAAGAGGAAAAAACAGTAACAGCATGGAATGAATGTAGAGAATTTGGAAGTGATTGTTAAGGAGATCATCCTGACTGTGCCAAACCAGCCTTATGGATTTTTGGAACTGAGCTTATTGTACCAAGATATAGTGGCCCAAAGAAAATAGGAAATTAAATTTAACTCTCTGAAAAGACTAAAGAAAAATTAGGGCAAGTTCTTTTGGCTTTTCATTAGATGCCTCCTGTTGTTCCACAATGACTGCCTTCAGAGAGGAGAAAAAAAAAGCAAACCTCTTTTTGGGTGGTCTTCAATGACTGATATTTTCAGCCATGCCTGAATATAGTAGTTAACCCTTACTAATCAACAGACTATAAATCTCTCTGTGAAGTGGAGAAGTGAGGAAAGGAGTGGGTCCTAAGGTTGAAGAAGAGAACAGCAGTGAAGGATTACTGTTGGAGAGGTCACCAGGTACAGCAGGTGGAAGAGGTTTCCTTCTGCAGCCCCAGGACCAGGGAACTCTGCAGTTTGGAAATGGGACCTCTAGATAGCTACCGTGTGTAACCTGGTGCAGGCAGAAAAGTTACAGCTTCATTTCGGAGTCCTGTTTAGGCTCCAGCCTGCATTTGGTGTCTGCAAGGAGGGGAGATGGGGAGGAAAGTCTGGAACATAATGGTCCTTAATAAAACAGGCATTTCTGAGAGGAGTCCCTTGGGAGTACAGGCTGAGAAAATGCAAGAATGGGTGAGATCGGCAAAATTGTGAAAATTTACATTTTCTGAATGTAAAAGGTAATTCTTTGATCATGGAAGTAGCAAATTCCTTTGAATTTGTTTTTTTTTTTGAGGTGATCTGATGTGTAGTAAGATACATATTCTGACTGAAGCTTTTTCTGCATTCCCACCACCTTTTCCAGATGAATCATTGGTGCCTGATAAAGTTTGGCTTGGATTGCAATCTCTGCTTTAGTGGTAGCCACAGATTTGGGACAGTCACATATTGTAATGAAATTTGATGGAATTTTAGTGTCTTTGAAATGGTTACATTTGCAAGTATGTGAGTGAAATTGGTCAGTTGGGTTAGAAAGTTACAGAGGATGGGCAGCTGCAGGCGGGCACACGTGTGTAGACAGGAGGCATGTCCACATCCTTGGGGAACTACACTAAATGAAAAGGGGGAAGTTACTGAGGAAGAAAGTAGCATTTGAAGTTTATTGCCATAGAATTTTCCTGCAAACTTCCATGGAGCTTACGTACCTTTCTAGACTGCCAGATGTTGAAGAGCTCAGGAGTAAATTCCATGGAACAAACCAGTGGTTTTGTTTGGTACTGACAGGTTGGTTGACTGCTTACGAGACTTTGGGCCGGCAGACTGGCAGCTCTCGTGTTTGATCTGCAAAACCCTGTGGAACTACAGCGAGAACATGACGTGCGCGGCCTCCTGCTTCGGAGCAAACACCGACACGCTGCTGATGCTGCTCACAGCACTTCTGGGTGAGACTCGGAGTCTTGGTCTCTTTTCCTCAATAAAAGAAACAGGAGCAAAATCAAAGCAGGATTAGTTTAGGTGGGATGTCTGTCCTGCAGCTTTCAGTGGCTGACCAGTATGGGCTGTCCAGCAGCACAGTGGTCCCTGTGCAGCACACACTGGGCCCCCTGGGGATCGTGGCATTTCTGGGGTGCAGTGGCCTGACTTTGCTGCCTGGCCACCTTTCTTGTCTCTCTATGGTCTCCTTTTGGGCAAGGACAACATCCTGACAATTTCTCATCAGCTCCCTGAAGCCAGGAAGGGTGTGCTCACTGCTCCACAAGGCTGAAAGGTTAATGTGAGGACCTTGATTTGCTTACCCTGTGGGATCTTTACATCCAGGCCTTTACTTTTGCTTCAAATTTTACATAGTTTAGTGGCTGTGTAAGAGTCCTGTAGTTGGTATATGTAATTTTCCTCCTTCAGGTTTTGAGCACTGCTTTGCTTGTGATTTTATTTTGGGTAGGTCACTTGCAATTATCTTTTTAAAAAAATCTTTAAAATATAAATCAAATTGAAGGAAACTAACTATGTTTGGTATGGTTTTAATTGGAAATTGATTAAAGATGTATACTTAGTGTCAGACCCAGACAGAACGTGAGATCTCATGGTTTCTTTTGTTGTAGACAATCAGAAAAGTGGGTGGATTTGTGAGGATTTTTTTCCAGTTACTGCAGAATTACTGATACTTGCTGCTGTAATAGTTCCTTGTATTAAATTCCTTGCTATGATGGACTTTATCTTAATGTGTGCAGTAATTCCATCTATTTATCAGAAAATAGCAGTGTTTCAAGGTTATTACTGCACTTTTTAATGTTCTGCAAGAGACCTGCAAACCTTACAGCCACAATCATGCTTGAATTTTCTGTCACACAGCAAGGGGTATATATCTTTGTTTTAGAAAATACATGCTTATTTTTTCCTCTGCGTTTAACACTGCTTAATGAAGCAATTGATTTGACTGCAGAGTTCAGGGTGGGTAGCAATTGTAACTCTCATTGAACTCTCATAGTATAACTTTCATCAACTGGAAGTTTGTGTACAATTGCAATTGCAGTTGCAGTTGTGATTGTAATGCAACTGTAATGGTAATTAATTAGGAATAGGTTAGAATTACATCAGGAGTCCAGTCATTCTTCACACTGTAATAAGAAGAGGAGCTGTAGAAAAAGCACATCTTATTCATTGGATCTGGTTCCTCTGTGTGCAGAGAGCCAACAAATCTTAGTAATAGCAGCTGGTTAATATTGTCCCACATCTTCCTCCTCCCATTGTGTCCAGTAACAGCCTTGAACCGTCATTGCTCTGATTCTATCATTCAGGAAGCAGGAGGCAACTGCTGACAGCCAGGGAACTGTACTTGAGCGTCAGCACACCCTCAGGAAGCGGAAAAAGTGGAGCATGGCACAGCAGACACCTCGCTTCACCTGCTGTGCTTGGCCTCCTCCCCTTTATTTTTCCCTCCCCCATCTGGCACAGGATGACAAAAGATACAAGGAAGCAGAAGGGAATGGAAATGGCCTGAAAAGATGATGTGCCCAAGAGAAAGGCTGGACAAAGGCACTATTTGTTTTTCTTTTCCCCTGCCTGATCCCAGCATCCTGGGATGCAGTGGCCCTGCTTTCCAATGGCACTTGTCATTCACCTTCTTTCAGCTGCTCGAGTTTCATGTCACTCTGCTGGCTCAGAGCTTCTGGAGGCTGCTGTTCCCAGGCCCCTGGCAGCAGCTTTGCCTTGGCCCAGGCCCTCATGAGCAGCGGTGGAGATGAGCTTCTGTCTTGGGAACATTCTTCTGTTTGGTCATTCACTGAAAAGAAAGTTTCTCCCTCTGTCTCCAGGCTTTTTCTTGTGCTGACTTTTACCTCCACTATCAATTCCAGGATGTTATTTTGGAATCTCAGTCCATGTGAACTCTGACATGACATGACAGAGCTTCCAGGACTGCCAGCCCCTGTCTTGATGGTGTTTCAAGGATGGGCAGCCCTTGCAGACTGCAGGAGTCTGCACTCCAGTCTCCAGCTTCCCCCACAGTATGCAGGCCCAGGGTGTTTGTCTTGTTCCTGGGCTTGCAGCCAGCACATATGCTCTTTGGCCAGGACCCAATATTGCTGTTTTTTGAGGAGAGTCGTGGGAAAATTAAATTATCTGAGGATGCACAGCTCGCATGCGGAACACTGATCCTCAGCGATCCACAGCGTTACTCACGTTCTGCTTTGGGAAATTTACATCTTCAGTTCAACACTTCAGCTTTGAACTGCTTCTGACCCTTGTTCTTGTGGGCTGGAATTCTTGACCTCAGTGATTCCATAAATATTCAGTTGATTTCTGGGGAGCACAGCTGTCTAATAAAAGGGAGAAATGCCTCTCACTCTGTTTGAACAGAGTTAATTTGGGTAGAAAAAAGCAGGAGTAGGCAAAGCAATTCTCCTTGAAAACAAACCCCATAATCCCTTATTTTCCACTTCAGAGTCTCTGGCTTCTCTGCTGCTGAGATTGATTTTAGGTATGTTGGGTTACTGTGCCGTTGATAGGACAGGAGCTAATGGGCACAGGTTACAGTAAGACAAAATTCCAATTACATTAGGAAAAGAAATTTCCATCGTGGCAGGAGTTAAGCACTGGAACAGGCTGCTATCCTAGAAGGTGTTCAGTACTCAACAGTACACAGACTAGAGCAAATGGATACATGGTGACTCTGCTCCAGAGGTTTTTTCCAACCTAAATTGCCCTATGACATCATCAAATATAGATTTGATTTTATCTTGATGGATCTCTGGATCTGTAGATGGATTTTATCTTTGATTACAAATTTTCCTCCTGCAGAGGTATGACATCCTTCTTGAAAGAATGGGTGTTCTTCTCCTCTTTATTTTATTACAGAAATACTCTAAATGTCATCCCTTTACATAGAACCCCTTTTGGAATCTTTCTCACAATCAGACTGTTTAATTTTGGTAGTTGCAGTGTAGTGGCACAGGAGCTAAGTACTCTTTGCAGTTGCTGGTAACTTTGTGTGAGCTAGAGCCCATCTCCACACACAGAAATATCATTTCCTCCTTCTTATCTGTCTCATCTCAGGCCATCTGATCTGCACAGGCACCTTGGCATGCTTTTGGATGGGAGTGAGTGCTGTTGGAGCATCTCTTTTCTACATGAAGTTTGACTCAAACTGTGGGTACCTGAAGTTTCTCTTCAGCCCCAAGTTGCCTTTACCTCCTGTGACTATGCAATAACCTCCCTTACAGAGTTATTTAATTAGCACATTGTGAATCTGCTGCTTTCTTGTAGTGTAGGCCAAGGGTTAAGTATTGCCCATTTGGGGCAGGATTCTATCTTCATTTGAGGTCTGTTTATGGCCTAAAGGCTGTCTAATATCCTTGTGTTAAACTGTATGAAAACATTTGTTCAGCATTATCAGTTGTGTTTGTGGATTCCTGATTCGGGAGAATGCGTCTGGTTGCAGACTGATTTGTATTTTCTGTAAGAGTTTGTCTCTTTGCCACATCCAATGCTAAGCAAAATGGAGAGAGAAAAATGACTGATGATTTCCTTTCATTCCTAACATTGTCTTTAATAATGACTGTCCTGTTGTTTTATTTTTGAAATTTGCAAGGAAGAGAGGGCATCAGTAAATACAGTAACTAGTGTGTTTCAAGTTCCTTCAGTGTGAGATTAGATAGAGTTTGAAAGAGTCTCCAGATTAGCAGAGAAATTTGGGACAGAAAAAACATAGTTGTAGTTAGATTAATGGATTGCTTAGCTCAGAAAAATTGCTGTGGGCAGTATTTAAAACCTGGGTGCTTTCCAGACTGACAGTCACAGTAAATGGTCAATCTCTGAGACAGTTTTTGTCTCGGAGACGCCTGTGAGATGTGAGAATAAAAGAACTTGCAGTGCCATTTTCAGTGTTATACTGACCTTACCATCCTTTATTTTCAATTGACTCTAAGATCCTCAGACAGTGATGCTTAACTTATCTCAACTGCATTTGTTTTTAAGCAGTCACATGCACATGTTTTTATGCATACATAGCTGGTAAGCTGTATGTGTCACAAAATACATAGTTGAGTATATTTTTATTTGGAACTGATGATGGTATTTCCTTGATTACAGATGAAGAGGTAGAGTTGGAGTGCAGCCTTGACAGAGATATAAAGGACTGCCAAAGAGTATATTGGGAAAGAGAGTTCAAACCTGTGGCAGAAAAACTTCTTGACAGAATTCAAAGCCATCACTCTTCCAGCTGAGTATATCACTCCATTTTAATCAGTCGGGGTGTTTTTGTCAGGTAAATTGTATATTTCTAATATACCTGTACATTGCCAGTGGTAAGCTTGTTGGAGAGCATGACTATTAAAAAAAAAAAAGTCAGAAAAGCCTGGCATTTATGTACTGGATGCTATCTTCTGAAGAGCTTGTATGAAATCTTTGCATGTGTAATTACATTATATCTGAGCTGATGAAGCAGCTGTTCAGTGTGACTTGTCTAGTAATTGCATTGTTTCTTGACTGGAAAAATGAAACAAAAATATTTGCTGAACTTCTGATTTTTAAAAGGTAAGTTATGAGTGAGTATTTGGACCTCCGTGGTACCAAAAATGCTGTGCAAACTAATGTTACATAGCAGGAGCCACATCTCACCCACAGACTGACACACTTCTACCTTAAGGAACTTCTGTGGCAGAGTAACCCAGTGCTGTTAGGGCATTGTCCTGTGTTCCTTCACGAACTTCCCTCTTCAGATCAAACAGTGTTGGTGGTCAGGGAGAGTCATACCCCTTTCCTTGGGAGATCCCCCTTCCTTCTGACACTGGAGCTGGAGTCTAGGGTATCCCAGCTAACCTGCCTGCTGCCTTGATGCTTGTGGGATGTAGGTCCAGCTGTGCTGGTCTTTCTTGAATTGGGACTTCACATCTTTAGGTGAAACACCCATATCCTGATGTCAGAGAAGATTTTACCTTCTTTCAGTTGGTCCCACAGTCCCAGGAGCTGCCTGTGTGCCTCTACTTTTCAGATTTCTTGGCCAGCTGTCTCCCCTGAACCTGTGTCTCCATCTGTGGGGCCACAACAGGCCTGCTTCTGCCTGTTCCTCCTGACTGCTGCTGGCTTGTTTATTGCTCTGATTTCATCCTTCCAGTGTGTAAAAGTCCCCCCTTGTAGCCCGTGGACTAGCTCAGCAGGCACATCACTGGCCTCGAGTGTTACCAGCCCAGCTGGCCACAGCGAGCTTTGCAGACCTGACCCATTTCTCTCTTTCCTGACTCAGAATAAACGGCTGTGCAGGGGCTGCTGGGCTCCTGCTCCCGCGGGTCAGCAGCATCGCCTGGAAATCCCAGGAGAGGCTGGAGGAATTTGTTGGGAGGCAGCAGTTCATAGCTCCTTCAGTAGCACCGTTCTGTCTACCTTTGGAAGTGCCCAGAGCTCTGCTTCCAGGTGAGGAGAGGGAGGCTGGGAAGTAGAGCCATGATAAAAGGGCAGTGAGACTTTTTTCCTAGTTTAGATCCCTGCTTTTACGGGACAGGGAAAGGGAGATTTTGTGGTCCAGGTTTTGGGAGTGGTGAGGAGGAAACTTTGGTGAAAGTGATAAAATCTACTCCATTCTTTGTGTCTTAGCAGCTCAGGTGTTGCGAGGCTCAGCCCTGCTTTAGGAGCTTGTGTGGTGGCAGCCTCTGTCACAGCAATCCACAGGAGAGAAGTGCTCGGCATTCAGTGTGGTTTGGCTGCAACAACAGCTCTGCTCAGTTCAAAAATATCTCAATTATCATCCCTTCTTTTGCCATTTTAATTTTAGCTGAAGTTGAAGGGAAGATAAATGGCTTCAATGTCCCATTTATTTCTGGGAGAAAAGAATGGATTTGCTTTGAGAGAGTATTAAAGAAAGGATGATGGTAAGTAGTCCCTGTGGGGAAGAAGCTGGAGGCATTTGTTCCTGGTATTTGTGTCACAGCAAGGCAGGCATACACCCAGCTGTGCAGGGCAGGGTGGGGGAACTGAAGAAGGCCCCTGTGGCTAACTAAGCTCTGTTAGCAGGACTAATCAGAATTGACAAGGGCCGAGTCTCTGTCAGAAGGCAGCTGAAACTGATGGCTGGCTCCAGTCAAGGTGGTGCTTGGGCAATTAAGATTTGTTCAAATACAACACTAATTATGTCAGTTATTACTGATCAAACTGTAACCGAGAGCCTGAAGCACTGTGTCTGCAGCTGGGCAGAGCTGGGGATCCTGGGGCAGCCACCATATGTGAAGAGACACGTTCACAGGAGCTGGATTGAAAAGAGAGGGTGGCGCAGGACTCTTGAGCACCCCTCTGGTTGAGCTAGACCAGCCTCTGTCTTTTTCTGGAGAAAAACCTGTGAGTAATAAGAAGCAGCCCCAGAATGCTGGATTTCAGGAGTGTTCTTATGGTATCATTTACCATTTGGGTGTCTCTGAGAGATATCACAGACCTCAGTGCAGGAGTCCTTTCCTGTTCTCCCGTGCTGAGGTACACGAGAGGCTGCTGCACTTCACAGCCACAGGCTGGGGCTCTGCTGGAGCTGCCCTGGAGTACTGGGCAGGGAGTTGGGATTGCCTGCAGGTTGTGGCTTGTGCTCTGATGGCAGCTGTGACCAGATGAAGCCACTCACACACAGATCCACTGCAGTGTTTACTGCTGGAAAAGTGAGAGGGCACTTGGATGTGGCTGGAGAGCACGGGATGGAAACAGCCAGTTTAGGTTTCTTGGAAAAATTCATGTCTACCTTTGACCTCAGAAAGCACCTGGAGACTCAAGGGCTGCAGAAACTGTTCACAGACTGGAAAGGCACAGCTCAGCTGTACAATGCCCTTAAGACAGGAAAGTTTTGCTCTGTTTTTGGAACATTAAAAATCCTGTATTTTCAGTTAAGAGGAAGCACCAGATGCTTCCTGTTAGTCACAATTTTTGACAGTTTATTAATCTTTCTCCCCTACATCTTTTTAGATATTTTAGCTTCTTGGACTGTAAACTTAAAACTGTTCTCAGAAGGTTTTGTAGGAAGAGAAACCAGTCTGAGCTGAGACCCAGGCCAGAGGACAGAAATTAAACTACTTATGGGCTTGGGAAAATCCATTTCACAGAACCACAGAAAATCATAGAATCGGCTGAGTTGGAAAGGACCCATTAGCATAATTGAGTCCAACTCCTGTCCCTGCACCAGACACCCCAAGAATCACACCTTGCGCCTGAGAGCTTTGTCCAAATGGGTGAAAATATTGGGAGTACAGAAGAAGTGTTTCTACTACAGTTAGTGAAGCTCTAGCTCTGTTTTTAAACTTTTCCTCCCACCATTTTAGACTCGGTTAAAAAATTCATGGTTCATGATTTTAACTGTGTTTGCTCAGTTACTATTGCAAGCATTTTAAATGGTCTTAGAACCAGCAAGAACAGAAGCTTCAAGTTAAACCACACAGAAACACCAAGAGAAAAAGTTGTTACCTTTATTTCAAAAATACCAGTAATACTGACAAATTTAAAAAGCAATTCACACTCATACAAAAGTATTCATGTGTTCTCCAAAACCACTGTATATTAAACGTCAGCATTTTAATCATGTTTTGATTTACTAAAAATAGATGTTTTTTAGCCTAGTTATTTAAGCAACTGCAAAAATCATTAAGACCAGCATTGGGCATGTAATACAGTAGGACTGTTTGGCAGTCTAGAACAATATTCCCACACCTTTTCCCAGCTCCTTCTTGGTTCATCCACGAAAAGGAGGACAAGCAGCTACTTGACACTTTGTGTATGTAGATCTCTAAGAAGCTCTGAGGACTCCAGTCCCCTTCTTTCCATAGGAAGACCATTGCACTTTGGAGCTCACAAAATAATGCTGAACAAACATCCTCTTTTTAAGGCTAAACTAGTTGAGAAAATTGACTGCTATCTTTCAATTATCAGTGTGGACAGAAGAAGTTTAGTTCTGATTAAACAGGGAATCTAAATAACAAGGCTTTTTTGAAACCACACACAATAAAGGCTCAGACAATAGCAGTGCTCACTTTCACTTCTAGCTCAACTGGAACAGCCTGGGTCTGTTCACTCCACCTGCACAAATAGCAGCATCAAGATTTTCTAAAATTATTCTCGTAGGGAAAGCAAATGTCATCAAGTCCCAGTTCTTTTTTGCACTTAGACTCCCGCAGTATTTGCCTTAACACAAGATCTATGTATCTATGGTTTGCTATATTGCCACAAGTTCAGAGAATGTCCCGGGCTGTCTAAAGCCAAAATACCATGAGCAGGCAGCACTTCCGCACAACCCTGTCTGTGAACTGCCAAGCGTTCGCTGCCCAGTGGCAGCAATGATATTCCAAACATGGAAATAGCTGAAACTAAAGGAGTTATGGCACAATGGGCATCTTAACTTATAGCAACTGTTGGTCCTGAGGCTTCGTATCTTCCTCTGCCATACTGCAGCTGCAGAACATTCCAACATCGACAGGCAGCCAGAGACATCAGGTCATATAGCGAGTAATAGCTCTCAGAGCATAAAGTAGTTCGGCTTGCATCCGAGCTTCTACCAGAAGCAAATTTACATGGACCTTCAGGAGAGAGAAGAAGTTCCACTTTAGCACCATGCTCACCACCACGTGCTGCAGCCAAAGGAAGCCTCAGGGCTGCGGGTGTTGTGCCGGTGCAGCAGCAGGGGAGCACTGCCCGCGTCACCACCCAGACCCTGCTGTGGAGCTCACTGAGGGGGCAGAGGAACCAGTGCCACACCCAGTACTGTGGCACAGCATGGCACTGGCTCACGGGCACACTAATGCAGGGCCAGGGCCATAGGAAGAAGAAATCATCCTTTAGCAGACCAGCTATTTTAGCTGGAAAAACCAGACAAGCTTTCAAGCACACAAGCCATTCTTCAGCAGCACAATATGCACACCTTGTTCAATTTCAATGAGACTGATGATTAAAGGCAGAAGGCAGTGAGTACCTGTGGAGCAGAGGGGAGTGCTAGCAAAGGCAGAGGTGATAAGGACATTTGCCCCTGGGGACTGAGAGAGAAACACACAGGCAGCTACCACCTGATCAACACAGAGTGGTTGGCCAAGGTGAAGTACCAGAAAAACTCAAGTGCCATGAACATGCTATCTCTATTGAGACACAGGTGTTCAGTAGCTACTGGTGCTAAGAATTTTAGTTCCCCAGATCGTCTCCTCAATGTCTTTACTGCATTTCTTTGAGGATGAGTGTGGCGATGAGATCAGAAACTTGTGGTGGGGAGGATGTGAAAGTATTTTCTCACTGACAGCAGGTTGCTGTGAGCTTGCTCTGGCATGTAAGGGTTGCGTGTGGTTTCATTTGCATGATCTCTGTGAGGATATTATGGTTATGGCATTCAGTGACACATAGGTGAATGAGCCTTGGATTTTGATGGCTATGGAGATGCAAAGTTTTGGGCTTTAAAGAAGGATTTGTGTGCTTGGAAAGCTCATGTATCACAGTTAAGACTAACCAAAACACAGGCAGTCTTTTACTTGAACAATCTTAAATCATTATAGTTACAGGACCCTGCTTTAAGGGGTTTATCAAGAACTAGAGCCTCTAATGAGATAAGCATTAATGATTTATGCATCTTTATGTTTCAGCATTGACTTTGAGTGAGGCCAAGAAATACCTTTCCAAATAAAAACTGAAGGATATAAACTTAATGGATTCAATATCTGGGAGTTAATAGCAGGAGATGTGACTGGGAGGTGCAATTCAGGCTGTAACCCAGCAGCAGAGCTTTTAGGCTTTGATAAAGAAACTGCTTTGGGGCTATCCATGCCAGAAGGACCAGAGGATTGGGAAGACCCAGGGCCAGCCAGAGAGCTGTTCCAGGTCTGCTGCCAAGGGATGGATGGATCGTGCACCACTTCCCTGCCTCTCTGGGATACAGGCAGTACTGACTGCAGTTAAGGTGAAGCTGTACCATTCTCATGTCTAACCCCCTGTACTGCTCAGAGCTTGCCCAGTCCATGTCAGCTGTTAGCCAGCACACAGGCAGGAGGAAAAGGGAGATTATTTCAGCCTGGGAACACAACACTTCCCAATGACTTGACTGTGAGCAGAACCCGAGAAGCATCAGCTAAAGCTCAAGCTGTGTGGCTGTGGCTGTCAGGGAGACACTGATCTGGGGTCTGTGGCTGTCCCTCAGCATGCACACCAACTGTACCTTCTCAGAGTGTTCAAACTGTCTCCAGAAGCTATCATACATTCTTTTTGTGGTCTTTTCAGGAGTGCAAACCACAGTCTTGATATAAACTTTAAAGCTGCGGTCCAACAACTGATTAATTTCACCATAGTCATAATCATCATATCTGTTTGGAATGGAAAGAAAAACACTTTCATTTTCAAGCAGCAGTTATTTCAATTGCATTGTTTCTAAGTTCCTATGGCAAAACAAATTATTGGGTAAGTGTAGCACTAGTGCCCTCCCCCATAAACAAAAATATGTTTAAAAACATGCCTGTTTGCTTAATAAATAGTTCTGGTTCAAGCCAAGAAAGAAAAGCCTGTTTGTGTTTAGAACAAAAACAGTAAAA
The DNA here is from genome assembly GCA_013397155.1 of Irena cyanogastra. Classification (NCBI taxonomy): domain Eukaryota; kingdom Metazoa; phylum Chordata; class Aves; order Passeriformes; family Irenidae; genus Irena; species Irena cyanogastra. Next base: position 246,869 of record VWZV01006890.1, on the reverse strand, counting down.
CTAACCTTATTCCAAACATACAATGAATATAGTTCCAAATAGCTCGTCTTAGCATTGAGGTATCCACATCTTTGTGCATGGCCATTGTGTTGTAAGTCAGATTATAAGCAATATGGAACTTCTCATCAAGCAGTTGTCCCACATCTGGATAAAGACGATTAACCAAGGAATAGCCATGGTCTTCCCAAGAATAATCCTTAGAATAAGTAAAAATGCAGAATGGAACATTTCAGAAATGAACTTTTGAAGACCCAGAGCTTTAATATAGTTACAGATCCCAGGGCAGATAATCCACTGGGGGTGGGGGTTGTTCTTTTGCTGGCTTTAAGCCTCACCTACGGGGCAGTGAGAACACAGCCATTTCCAGGTTTGGTATCTGGCACAATGAGCAGGTGGTTCCCTAAGCCTTCTGACAGCAGCCCCAGCCTTTTACCTGAGCACGAAAGGTGGGCACGTGCATTCCATGTCTGGAGAAGTCTTTGTAACCATAGCTGGTATCCTCAAAGTGGCGAGACACATCTCTTGTTGCTGCAGATTCTTCATCTTCTGTTAACGTCAAATAGAATTTCACACAGTTTGGAAAGAACAAATTGGAAGTGTATGAGCAGAACTGCAGAAGAATGGGTCTCTGTGCTTTTTAATCAAACACATTTTCACTGGACTACCTGTATTAAGATTTTCTGGCACAGCTCTGTGACTGCAGCTATGGTGTTCAGAAGCAACTCCATGAAAAACACTCAGGTTTTTCCTTACAAACATCTTTTTCTCCCTTCTGTTGTACTGCAGTCTTCACCCCATCCCCTGAATCTAGGGCATGTTTTCCCCTAACTCAAGAGGTCTGTAAAAATGGCAGGGGAAAAACCTGGTTTGTAACAGAGAGCTTATTAAAAGAGAGACTTCTGAGACTTCCATTCCAAGTGTGTCTTAGAGGAAATTGTATTGAAGAGGCCATTACAACCCTAAACTTGTAACAGATTAAGTATTGTCTCAGTCATCTGAAAAGTAATGTTTTATACACTTAAACAGCAAAGCATGTCAAGTGTCTTGTTTTTACAGCGTCTTGCAAGATGCTTAAATCTCCTGTGAAACTTTTAAAACTCTCAAGAGAGAGATTCCATTTCTTCTGGAGATTTCTATTAAACACAGTATTGATCAGAAAGTGTTATGGTATGTCTGCGAGCAGCCACAAATCTTTGCTTTTAAGTGTTCCTGGAAGAAAATAAGGCATCCCTAATCTTGATTTCTTCAAAGAACTGGTAATATTTTTGAGACATCTAATAGCACTTCTTTCCCCTTTTGCACAAGTATTTCTTCAAATAATTTGGAAAAGTCTTAATAAGCACATATACAGACTACATCTGCGCTACCTGAAGAGCACACAAACATGCTTTCTCTCTTCTCTCTTTCAAAACGCGTGGCCATCTCTTCTTGGCTGGCTTCCTCTTCATCTCTGCACTCCTGCAGCTGCTTCATTTTCTCCATAAGAGCTTCAACTTCACAGACAGACTCTGTAGACTAAAAAGAAGAGGAAGACATTTCATTTTCATGCAACAGGAACTGACAATGATGGCAGAAATTGCCAAGCCAGAAAGTTTAAACACAACTGCAGTCTTTTACATGTTCAAATACAGATTTTTCAAGAAACACAGTTTTTGAAAGAAACCTGTACTGACACAATGGTTTACATTTAGTATCATCTTTTCTCAATTAGACCCCAGGTATTTTTAGCATGATTTAAAAATTACAGAATTTTCGAACTAGTTGTTCTCACACTAAAATTAGCTTCTCTTTGTCTAAATGTTCAGCAACTGAAAAACAAGGAGCTGTAACAGAAATTCTGATAGAGGAAGTAACCACAATTTACCACCCAACTGTATTTTTCTCCTCCTCCGCTCACAGAGAAGAAACATTGAAGGAAAAAGGAAGGGTGAGTATAAATGCAGATTTAATGAAGCCTCAAAAAAACCCCAGTGCAAGATAATTGTCTTTCACAAGAGTTATTTTAACACCACAAGAATTCAGTAATTGATCTTGTAAATCTTCATCAGCACCAAAGTAAAGTAAAATTATCTTTAATTTATACCCTGCCCCTTTCCTCTCTGCCTTTTGCAGTTTAGTCCTTTAGAGAGCCAGCAAGCTCCATCAAACAAATTTAAATGCCGCCCACACCACTGCAGTAAAATATCACAGGCAAGGATGTTGCAGTGAGAACACCCTCATGGCTGTTCTTAAACCAACACTTAGTTCACATCATTCTTTTCACCAATGGAAAACAAGTCCAGATCAGTATAACTGCTGCAGACAGGAGAGAGTCACAAAGTTGTGAATGATCTGTTAAGAATGATCTGTTGTGTGATGCATGACAAACACCTCAAGGCAAAAAAGGTCAGAGCCTGGAATCAAAGGAAGAGCCAACTTTCCACTGCACCAAGGAAAAAAACATTCCTGGCCACTGCTGCTCAGGACACGTGTCATGAACTAGCTGAGGCTGGGACTCATCTCAGTTCACCTTCATGAATGACAGGCAGAAAAAAAAGACAACAGAGATTGTGTCTGTTTACCCCTTTGGTAGCTTTCCCCAGCTTCCCAACATCATTTCAGCTCCTCCTAAATGCAATTTTTCAATACCCACATCTGGATTAGGTTCATCAATCCCACTCTCAAAAGAATGAAAAGAGACAGGCAGCCTCCACATACTGAGTTTACAAAGAAACAACTACTGTTGGAAGAGATTGTTTGTTCAGACAGACACTTACGGGAATACTTCCAGCTGGGCTGGCATGGATTTCATCCACCCCGTGGTAACCATTTGTTATATCACATATGCAATAGTTACTGACAGAGGGGGGCCTGAAGGTGTGACCCCCTTCACAGTCGATCTCTGGGCTGATTCCACAGCCAAATGTGAAGGAAGCAAGGGAGTGGTAGTGTGTAAGGAGAACGACTGCGTGGATCAGCTCTGCCAGGGACCAGCTGTTCTCTTCTGTCTTCAGAAGTTGCTTTAAAAATAATGCAAGACAAAACTATTTAAGTAATTCATTTGACCCCACCTTAATGCAGTTTATCAACACATTTCTTTGCCAGGTAACATTACTTTTCTGACATCCAAACATGCTTCCTAACTCTCTGCTGCCATTAGTGTGCTCAGTGACCTGTTACCAGGTGACCTGCCAGACACAGACCTGTGTGGTTATGCCACAAAGGATACAACTTCTCTCCCCTCCCTGTCCCTGGGCAATTGAGTAAGTTGGGGTTTCTCTTCTTCAACATGTGGTTTCTATCGAGGCCATACAGACTTGCACTGAAATTTCACACCTCTGATGAAGATGCAACCACAACTGTTGCATGTTTGTTCAAATGGTCTTTACAGCATCAGAAAACCCAGGCAACTCCTTGCAGATCAGCTGTGTAAAAACCTGGCACAGGCTCCCTCCATCTTGTCCCTGTGGGTGGAATGCTCTAGATTCAACAAGAAGCTTCAAACCCCAACTTGCCCTTCAGGCAGAAAAGTGTGGGAGGTTTTGGGCTTTCTGGCAGAGCCTGTGCCCTGCCCCACAGTGCAGTGTCCTCCTGCCTCCAGCTGGACCTGCCACCACCTCTCACCAGGCCAGGCAGCACAGAGAAGTCCCAGCACCCACGTGCTTGTTGATACAGGCGCAGAGGAGAGCAGAAGGGGTGGAAGAAGCAGCTCCTTGGTTTGTTGGTGCTGCAGTCCTAGCTGTACCACCACCACTCCCCAGGGCAGCTCTGCCAGCCTAGTCCCTCCATCCCACCTGAAAACTCAGAATTTGAACTGGCAGCAAGCCAGACAAAAATGTGGTGGCTGGTGTTCTGCCTGACCTCTGGCAGCGTCTCAGAAACACCCAGGGGTTCTGGCTACTGAAAGCACACAGCTTGAGGAGGGAGGTGCACACCTGAGCACATCATCATTGCACCAACAGAATTCCAAGATGACAGAGAAATTTCAGGGTGTTGTAAATTAAATTTGTTACTCATTCAAGAGCAGCTATCATCCTATTAGTTTTATACAACAGGGCACAAGTGATACTAGATCATGCAGTGATGTAGCACTGAAATCAAAGTCATTATCACAGAACATCTTTTACCCTGTCTGGCTCTGAACCCCAAGAATCTGTGATTGCTTTACTGAAAAAAGGGGACATTCATATTACTCCATCAAAGACCTACCTCGATATGTTCCTTGGTGATAAGCCAGGGTCGGTGAGCCAACATTTTGTTCAATTCTCCTAAATTCTGCAATTTTTGAGGTGCATTTTCCAGACCATTCAACCATTTAGGGTCTCCACCGACATGAAGGAAGTCATTCACGTGGAGGTTAACAAGGTAAGAGCATTGATGTCGTGCTGCAGCCTAGAAAGGAAAACAATGTGATACAGAAAACAGTTACAGAAGGTTAGTACTTTATGACAAATACCATAAGTCATCATTTCCTCAAAACATCCAAGAATAAGACTTGCACTGATCAAAGCACTCAAGTAAAAAAAGATTTCTGAGATTAACACATCAGCTTGTTTTGATTATTGTTCTCACAACATAAATATCCCTTGTTCATACACACCATCACTATGCTAGTTACAGGTGCAACATGCCTATACCCAGGGAGAAATACAGGCATGGATTTATTACATGTCCTGAAGCAAGTAATCCATACTGCGTCGTACTCCCCAGGGGGAAGAAGCTGTCTCTAGCTGCATCTTTACCAGCAACCATCAAAAGCAGGTTTTAGACTGCATATGGCAATAGAGACTTTGGGCAGCTTCTCAGCAAAGACAGACCCAGTATCATTTACTCCAACACTTTCTGCATCAAATTAAGACACAGCCCAAAACTTTCATTCAGATTGTGCAAGCAAAGATAATTGAACTGGCAGATGAAAAATGATTAATCAATCACTTTTGGCAGAAAACTTGCTCAGAATTTACATATTCAGAAATGCGTGATGGGACCAACGATTGAGTTAGAGAGAAGTGTGTGCGACAGGACACAGACACAAAAACAAGCTTTCTTGAGAAACAGTTTCTGAGATACTAAGGAAGCCAATAACAAACAATTATCTCATTTGCATAGCACACTTTTCCCCTTTTTCTCACAGTCCTACCAAATCTATGAACATAAAGTGCTGATTTTCTGAAACCCATCTGTAAAGCAGACACCAGCAAACCTACTCTGCTTTTCCCTTAGCTGCTGCTGAAATGCCTTTCCAGCTAGAAACTGCAAAACACAGCAACAGCTGCTCTCAGACAGGACTCGAGCCGCGGCCGGTTTCTGCCGGTGCGTACCATTATCCCGATGTAGTGCCGGTAATGGAGCGGGAGCGGGCCATCCATTTGCAGGAGATAGTGCTGAGTTTTCAGAAAGCTTTCGAGATACTGCGGGTGGAAAACCATCACCAAGGTGACGTTGTCCAGTCGGCCCAGCGTGGCAAAAGACTCTGCAAACAGTGTGTGCATCGTGGCGTCCTCCTTTCCCACCTGAATTGTCTGATTGGAGAGAAAGAGCAATGAGCAATATTGTCCAAGTACCACAAAAAAAAAAAAAAGCAAATAAATATATTACCACAGCACCCAGAGGCCCCAAGTGAAAGGAATTATAGTATAAATCTATTAATGGCATTAAATCAGTGCACATAAGGCACATTAAATCCCTGTAATACCTCTCATTTAGGAGATCACAAGTGGTTATATCAGCAAAAGGAGATTTTTGGCTTTAGTCTCTCTAATACAACACTGACTTCTCATTTTTAACTGTCTCACCTTCACTTTCTTGAATACCCCAGGTTGATTTTAGTTTATTATAACTAAAAGCTAATGGAATCATCACTTTTACTATGGGAAAAAGAGGGAAAGAAACAAAAAGCTAGCTAAGATGACAAGAGAGAAAAAAAGAGAAATTGAAAAAGACTAGAATTCCTAGAAAACCACAGGCACATTACTAACTTTTCCTCTGCTCCAAATTCTCTTACCAGACAATGAGGAGAGAAGCAGCAGAAATGCTCATCCACAGCACTCTGAAGCTTCTCAGATTCTTCAGAGTGGTAGAGGCAGCTCAAGAAAAAGCAATCCCAGAGCAGAGGGGCAGGTACCTTGTGGACCAGTAGGAAATTACATCCGGATGTTCACAAGGAAACAGTATTGGGTTTCTCTCATACTAGATAGCAGCATGGGAGGGGTCATAACTATTCCAAAGCTCCCCAAGGCTCTCACTGTTCTGTACACTAGAACTGTGGCCAAAGTCTCAGGACTGAATGTGATCACTCCTGAAAATGTTTTGCAGATCAGCAGCTGTCCTGAAACCACTGTGGGCTACTACTAAAATGATGTTCCTTAAAAGCATAAAGTTCACTATGTACTTGAAAACACTACCACACCTCCTTCTCAGGGATGAATCTGCTTGGTCCGTGTCCCAGTGGTCTAGGAATTCTTATTCCAAGTTCCTAGAAAAGAAAGTTACACCACCTCAGCATTTAGTTATAAACAGCTTTTTAGCTGTGGTTGCAAGAAAGAAAAGAGTTCTCCATTCAGATCTGGGCTTATTTGGGTACTTGTGGTACTCCTGCACGGGCACTTTTACTAGTACTGTTTGTACAAATGCAAATCATTTTTTTATACAAGTGCTTTATAATTAGCTGTGCTTGTTTACACCACACTGCCCCACTCCAGCAACAAGAAGTTGAACAACAAAGGACCTGCCAACCAAACAAAACACACACAAATTTATATGCATGCACACACACAAACACACTACATACACACTGGTTCACAGCAAATTCTGCATAAAGCATATTTTGGCAGGGTGTCCAGGACAAGGAGTTCCGAACATGCCGGCTGCTGTGTGGTTATGCCACTGAAACAAAACGAGGCTGCTGTGTGTGTGTACATCCGCAGTTCGCCAGCACACAACACCCTGTGCATCTGTCAGGAAATGAAACAGCTGTAACCCTAATCAGATTTCTTCTTCCCAACCTCAAAGAGCACTTAAACTGCTGAAAGTACCTGATCTACATTTGCATCTGCTTTCTTTTCAAGATAGGATAAAAAGCTATTCACATTTGCAGGGAAGGAGGGAGGGAGGGAGGGGAATTTGCTCCATCAGAACAGCAGCAGCCATGTCCTTGCCCCCACTTGTGTGGATGTGTTGCCTTGCAGGGAAGATGGAGGCTGGATAACCCTGACAGTTCACTACTTGTCCTCTCCTTCAGCCGCATTAAGCTTTCTGACAGGCCATTGGCACCCTGGGCCCTTCCTGCAGCCAAGGAGCAAATACATAGAAGACTTGGGTGCATTTGTGTCCTGCCCATTAACACTGTTCCCTTTGGGAGGGGGAGGACAGCCTCATGTTTCAGGGCAGTCTCTATTTAGCACAGAGCAGCCTGCTGAGAAGGCACAGCAGGTTCCAGGGGGCAGGTACCACAGCAGGACATGGCCTCACCTCACACTTCACACATGCCCCCCATGCCATCACTGCAGAGGCTCCCTCTGCCATGCATGTGGCACTTGCTGCAAACCAGCTCTCCTGAGGGGATTACTCCCCAGTGAGCAGCTTGGCTTCCCCAAGCACTCTTATAGATGGAGGGAGACCTGGGATTAAAGCTGAGGATGGAGCTGAATGCTAAACACTAGGCATTATATAAACTAATGATTTGGGCTCCTTACCTGTGCCCTCTTTCCCAATCATCTTTTAGAACATATGCACTGCCTCTGTTCCATAGCCAAACCCACCAATTTTGTGATGATACCAACTTCTCAAGCAGGTTTAGATGAATAAACACCAAGCACTGAGCCAGCTCAGGCCACACAGAGCAGAGGGGCACCTCCAGCTGGTCCAGGCCTCAGAGCAGATGATGTCCCAAGAGCTGCCTGCCAAATGCAGTGGTTAACTTTGCCACATTTTCCCCCCATAGGTAAAGGCTGTTACAAATATGCAATACTGGCTGCACTCACTACTGCACTTTTTTTTCTCTTTAGCCAAGGTTTCTATTTGCACGAGCTTCACTGTACAAGAAGCAATTTTATTAATCAGTTACTGTTTCCTGAACTTTCCCCTAAGATTAAAAAACAACTTCAGAGAGCTGGAAACAATGAGTGCAGGCCTAAGTGGCAATTGCCAAACTCTTCAGACTCTGACAGTCTCCTTAAATCCTAAAGTCAGATGCCTTCATTTCTCAAGTCTTACTTGGACAAAATAAGATCAAAGGGCATCTCTTACGAACAGTCTTTTCACTTTTTCCTCTCAGCGTAGCTTTCTCCTGCTACGGGTCCCAACACACACAAGCAAATTTTGCCTGTCAGCCAAGGCAATGCCACTTGTAGGATGGAATTTATCAGCATCTCTCTTTAAAACTTCAGCAGAGCTTCTTACTTTGGCTATAACTACACTACATCTTATAGCCAAACAACAGCAAGCAAAAAGAGAGATCATTTAAATGGTAAGCAGCATTTAATTTAGCAGATGTCTGCAGTTTGCCAGATTAAGCCCTCCAAGACAAATACCTTGAAGTTTAATTCTTGAACAACTGTTTTTCAGTCTTTCCTTTTCCCAGAACAGTTAGATGAAGAAAAAAAAAAAACCCAAACCCAGATTTAAGAACCTGAGATCAACAGACTGCTAATGTATTTTGCTTCACTATCTAAAATGCATCACAATCAATACACTTCTGTTTTTTAAAGCATACAGAGGTCAAACTTAGAATTACACAGCACGTAACAGGTTATATTACTCAACCATCCAAACCCTCACTGCAAAGTGACTTAAGAGTTTTTAATGATTAAATGAGTTGCTTTGTTTTCCATCAGGAGAGGGACCATCCCCCTGATATCATGGCATCAGCCTAGTACTTGAGAAGCCTGGGGTCAAGGCTCTGTTGTGACAGAGACGTAACAAAGGATTTGTGAAGATGAGCCTATTTCCCGTCTGCAAAATGGGGGCTTCTTACAGAGGTTGCTGAGAACAGAAGCAACTTGCCATGAGGTGCATGCTTAACACAGTCATGGGAGTTGTGTAAAATCTGACCCATTGGAAGGCTTTTGAAAACTTGTTCTTCAGTTACAAGCTATAGCAGACCTTTCAAAAACTATTTTCCTCTCTTTTTCAGAAGCAGCATTTAATCAAGTTCTACTAGTACTTCAGAAATAGCTGCATGCTTCCAGCATCCCAGCACTTCAAATACTTGATAACACAGAAATAATTCTCAAAACAGTCCTACTGAATCTCTCCTTTGTCCTGAACATATTTCTATGCTGCATGATATCCTTCACTAAACCTCCATCTTCCAAATATACTCAACTCAGGGAGCAACACTCTCCCTTCTCAAAGGCAAGACCTGCATTCTGACCAGACACACCACTGCATCTCTCTGCTGCACCTTTCTCTTAAAGCACCATCTCACCTGAAGCACCAACAAGCACTTGGTGAAGCACTTGTGTCTAGGACAAACAGCAACTGGAAAAAAAACCTGTATTCCTTTTGGTTATTCCAAAAGTATAAGCAACTTTCATGCGATTCCAGGCCACAGAATTGCACACCAAAGTGACCTACTTAGTGACACATTCTCTGCATCAAACTTCTCCTGGCTCCTTTCCTCCTGTTTGTCAACCTCACCACACCACTTTCATTCAGTCTAGAAACTCTGCAGCTGAATACAGCTCAAAGCTCAGCAGAAAGCCAACCACAACTGAGGCTTTCAGTGCAAATAAATAATAACAATAATAACAATAATGATGATGATGATGCATCAGACGCACTCCATCTTCAAAGTCAGAACATAAAACTCAGGTGGCTGCAAAGCTGAGCACCAAGGGTGGAACAGATTTCACCCTCAACACCCAGAAGCTCAAGCCAATGGAAGAAGGTGGGCCTTTCTGGATAGCAATCCACTCCACTGCTCACCTTCCAGACGTACCTTGACAGAAAAGCACGACTTTAGCCATGTAAATGCTGTGTTGCTGAGTTCACAGAGACAAACTTGAAAAACACAGAAAAGCCTCCTCTTCCCCTTTATGTAATGTAATTTGTATTTCTGTACAGCCACTATTATTATTTCCATGGGAACTGTGGTCACCAGGTACCTATCATTTCTCGATCTACACATCCCTCACCACTGCCATATCAGCCCAGCATCACATCTCATGCATGTAGACAATGCAGGATTCCTGTGAGGTAGGACAAGTACATTATCTCCCATCTAGGAGAAAAAAATCCCTCAGAAATGGAAAAGCTGTACATCTTAGAGAAGCTGCTACAGAAGACTGGTGGCTTGAGCTGAGATCTCTGAAGTCACAGGCTAATGCCCTAACTATCAGACTGTGTGCCTGTTCAGAGACTTCTCAGCTAGGAAATACTTATGCAAATTTACACCAAGAAACAGCACTGCAGAGCTGAGACAGAAAAGTTAATGAGACAAGTCTGCAAGCTTAATTATATACTTCCCAGTTACCACTTACTCTCACCAGTCTGGCTCAATTAGCACATCCAACTCCACAAACACAACCAGACCCAAATTTTGTACTGCCTGCACATACATGCTCAAGGAAGACTACTCTAAAGCCTCAAGCATGTGTAAATTCACACAATGTATAGCTTTGCTGCATCTTACAGCTGTCGATCCCACCCAATTTTTAGGTAGCTTTTTTAAGCCTCTTGACAGGAACATCATTCCTGCCAAATTTATGTAAAAGCCTGAGATAAAAAATTGAACTGCAATAGTGTAGAAGAGATTTGTAAATACAATGCAACACACATTATCTCTGTTAGTCATAGAACATCATCTGCTTTGGTTCTGAATCCCTTAATAAAAAGTCACAGTCTAAGCAGACACACGGTATCAGAAATTTCATCTAGAAACACTGAAAACAGAACTAAGCCACAAGCCAGGTCACAGAGCCTCTGGAACAGGAACAGCTATCTAACCTAAGCTACAGTTCTTCCTCCATTGTATGCATAAAATGCTTTTTCAGATCCTTGTTGGTCCCTCACTACTGGCTCCTTGCAGCTAGAGCTCTGCTCCTTATCACAAAACCTCTTCCAAAACTCAGTGGTAATCTTGTCCAATGAATCTGGGGACTGTTACCAAACTGCTAGTTTTCAGTCATTCAGGACTGATGAGCTATGATCCACAATGCTAACTCAGACTGCTTCCCTGGTGTTAGCAGAGTGAGTCATTTTGCTCCCCTCAAGTACAATCATTACCACTATCACATCTACCAGATTTGTATTTACCAGAAAGACTTATTTACATATTTACTTAGGCCTTCTCTAAATGGCAAAGGGAACACTTTATCATAGACAAGCCACAGGCAAAGTAAAATTATAATTATCAATTTACTGCACTAAACTACATTTGAATTAACATCTTTATCTGAATCATCTCTGTCCTGATTAAGCACTAAGTGCTGCTAGATTCAAACAAAATTATATGAAAATTACACCCCATAATACAATATAAAACAATCTAATGTAATGAACCAGAGAAGGGAAATAAGACTGAGGTGAATTTTTTGGAGGTAACATTTTTCTAGATAACTAGTCATCATTTAAGGTAAGTCATCTAAGGGCTTTCCTACCCAAGCTTAAGGTTAAGGAAGGCACAATGAGCTGTGGGTTAACAACTCTTCAACACAATCTCCCGGCAGAATTAAGTACTCCAGCATGCCTGTGCTGAAAATTCAACTTAGTACAATATGATGAGCATTTGAAGCGCGGGCATTAAAAATACCCATTTAGGGCTTTCTAGGCTTATAGGATGAAATGCCCCTAAGCACATAAGTGTCCAAGAAGGTTGTGCAGCATTTCCAAGGGAGACTTGGCACTTACCAGTCTAAGAGGCTTCATGCTGCTCCTGCTGCTGCGCTCGCTGTGAACTGTCTGGTTCCTACTTCCCCTTTAAAGGCCACCAACAGCAAAACCTCACTGGTGATGACACTGAAGCTACAAGTGGAGTTTCCTTGTTTAGGACTTTAACAAGGACTGGCACAACTGGCCCCACAGGACAAGCTGTCCTCAAGCTGATACATACTCAGCTTAAAAACTGTATTTTCAGTTCTGCTAAATGCAGTAGCTACTGTAGTTTCCATACTGATCGGAAAACTTTTAGGAAGGAGGGAATTAAGAACAAAGAGTGGTGATTAAATATATTTCTTTTCCTACAGAGAAATCCTACATATTTTCTAAATCTGGGGCTGTGCAGAGCTGGCCACTTTTCCTATTTTATTTGTTAGTTAATCCTGAAGTAGCTGCAATTGTTGTGGCTTTCCCAAACAAACCATGATTCACATTAAAATGACAGAAAAAAAATTATCCTAGAAATGCTCATGTACTTTAAATTTTTCCACTGGTTCCATTTGCTGGGTATTTCACACTGTCATTCAGCTGAAGCAACAGACATGTCTCCACTTGCACGGATTTAAAGAATTGGGAACAAATACTCCCCCTCTGTTACAAAGCACTTTGTTACACAGACCTACCACTCTACACTGGAATTAGAGCATGGCAAATGATGAACTGTTCCTCTTTCATATAGAATATGTTATTCTTACATGAATTTAAAGGTGTAAATTAGTTTCACTGTAATTTCTCTGAATGTCTCAAGGTCCTTTGAAATACCCGATTTTAAAAACATCCCCATCTAGTTTGTGACTTGATTCAAGACAGAAATCAAGGCAAGGGAGAGTGTGTCCAAGATCACACACCTTGCTCACAATGGCAGGAATAAAAGCAAAGCCCAGACTCCTCTGTCTCCATCTCTAGTACCTCTTCTCTGGTCATTTTCTAGGACTGAGCAGTACAAGCAGGTCCAGCTGCAGTGGTCTCAAGGTGCCTGCCTATGTGCTACCTACTCTTACCTAGCATTAACAGCTCTTCCTGAAGCAGTTTTGTGACATAACTGCCTAGAGTCCACAACCCAATTTACTTTTGATATGAGCTTACTGAAACTGAGGCTGAGTTTCAATGATTAATGCCTAGCTTTTTTATATGGCACTTGTGTAATGAAACAGAAAGCATTAAAGGGCAAAGGATTTTGAATGAATGCCTGCAATTTCCCTGCTGTAAACACTATTTAAAAACCAATAAATTGATGACACAAAAGGAAACAGTCTAAATGTGACAGTAACCATTTGCATTAGGTAGACTGTACTGCTGGATTATGTCAAAGCAAAGCATATATCCATATATATGTTTCTGTATGTATCCATGAAGTACTGCATTACTCTAAATCAGAAAAATATAAAACAGGCTCTGCCGCAACCTACAGCAGTTCTGAAGATTTAAAATTTTCCTCTAAAAGAAGAATCTTAACGTGGTGACACTAAGAAATTTACAAGAGAGATCCAAATCAGCAGGTTTATTCCTGCCCAAAATAATGCTCTTGACTTGCATTTGTTTACAATTACAGCCCGCTCTTCTCCATGAGAAACACAAGATCAGCCTTACTGTTTCAAAAGGATAATCCAAATCTATGCAAGAACGACGTAAACGCCGGGCAATTCCGAGGCAAAAACCACCTGGACGAGCCCGAGAACTCTGCAGAGACACCCGGTTACCACACACACCAGCGGAACACAGCCCTCCTGGGACCAGAAGAGTCGCGGAGGATAGCGACAGCATCTGCACTGTCACCGCAGGCAGCAGCTGCTTATCCCGCGGCTGAACAGGACCTGCGAAGCCCCGAACGACACCCCCCGAGCGACGAGCCCGTAGGGAAACGCCGCTGCTGCCTCGGCAGCCCCGCGGATGATGCGCAGGGGGCTGCCCGGGCCCCCGCCCCCCTTTCCAGCAGGGATTTCTCTGGGGGATGCGCCCGGGGAGAGAGACCCCCGGCCCTGGGGGTCTCAGCGCCGCGGGGACAGGCGGCGGGGGCACCCCGGCCACCGCCGCATACCTGGTGCTGCCGGCCCGGCCTCGCCACCATCCGACCGGCGCTGCCAGGCTGGGGCCTGACCAGCCGCTCTNCCCCCCTTCTGTTCCTTATGCAAGAGTTTCTACCTTCTCTTTAAGCAACAAAATAATTACGGCTTTTAAACCGAGAAATCGCAGGAGGTTCACATTTTGCAGATATTTGTGTGACTAAGTGCGCTGCTGCTGCAGAAATCTGGCTTCCTGCCTATTCCCAAGATCATAACAGTCCTGGGCAAACATATGTTTTGCAATCGTATCAGCAAAACAGTCGGCCTTTGTTTGCAGCAGGCTGTGCTGCGCCTGCCGACCCCCCAGGACTGTAAACTCTGCCAGATGCCTTGCATCTCCCACCTCTTTTGGTCTAGCATTTTATGTCATCAGTTACTTCAAAAGAAACAAGTCCCTGAGCTGGCCCACGTGATTTTTACTTCTTTTTTTCTTTCACAACATTATATGATCTATAAAGCTACATTCTGCTAGATAGTTTTACTTGAAATAATTTGAATTAAAATAAAATATGGTAGACCCCAAGAGGAGATCTTCTGTTGCAATTTTCATGGGAGAAGGGCCAGGACAGCTCTGAACCCCTAAACAGACTGACCTGGGGGAGGAAGGCTTCTGCCTACAATTCAGGCTGTGCAGTTTTGAGCTGGACCAAGTTATCTTAACAACCAAGCAGGGAAATTCCATGACACTGAACTTTACACTTCTGTTAAATGTAAAACTGAACACTGCAAAATTGTTCACAAGCTGTTCCTGTTATCAAACCTAGCAGCTAAATGCAGAAAAGACTGAGGACAGCGCTGTCAGGGGAACATGGCAACGTGACGCAAGACAGCAGTTCTGCACATCTCTAATTCCTGAGCCTTAAAGACTCTTTCCTCTCCAGTTTTCAAATACCACCACACCTCTGGGTCATGCAATTAACGCTGGAGAACCAAGGGATACTCTACTGCTGAAGGCTTAGCAGCAGTTACAAGGTTAAATTACCTAGAGATGCCCAAGTACCACAGCTCCATCCTTATCTGGGGCCTTGGCTTGGAGCTGCTAAGTTTCTCCAGAAAAAAACTGAGTGTCCTTACCTACTTGCACTTTATAAAATGCTGAACAGAAGCATGGAGAAAGAATAAGGCAATACTGGCAGGGAAGATTGCATTTTGTGAGCTAATGAAATAAACTAATGAAGAACAGTGTTTATTCCCACTGCTTACTCCCTTACTTCAGGCCAAGGCATAACAAAAAGGTGGCATGGGCTCCTCTTTCAACACAGGCAGAGAACTGGCCTGCGCTCAGAAAAACTATTGAAAGGGAGAGTAATTACCTGAAAGCTGAAATGCCATAAGATGCCTCACCATAAGGAGCCTCCCTGGGTGACAGACAAATGGTCATATCCTTCAATGAATTTGTTAATACTCTTGGAAGAAGGGATGGGGGAGGAGGGGCAGAACTCCCTCACTTCCAGAGTGGTTTTGTCCCACTGTGGTCATTTGTACTGCCTGGGCATTTGTGAGGAAGCCTGTCTATATTAACAGTTGTTCCTATACAAAGAACCTTGGCAGATACAGATTCTTTTCTGGCATCATCCAAGGGAAATTCTCTCTCTTTAAACAACCAACTCAACAACAGAAGGTGGGAAATTGTATAGTGTTCTTTGCTTTCTGTCGGGAGAGATGGAGGTAGTGACAGCATGTCAGAAAAACTGTGTACAAAGGGGAAGAGGAAGTTGCACAGCCACAGCAAACAAGTAATAATGGACTTAAAAGCTCTCCCATATGGCCAGAGTACACAAGTCCTGCTCAGGCCCCAGGTATGCCTCTGCCTTAGCAGAATCCCACCACCCCAGCTTACTGCAAGCCTTTTCTCCACCCCAGCCCTCACACAAGTATTTCCAAAGTGCAACTCCTCCAAGCTAAAGAGCCCACACAAACCTGAGCCCCCTGCTCATCTAAAAATCAGTACACAATTGCAGACTGAAATTATTCCTATTTGTGAGATAGTATGACCAATTACACGAGCAATTTCATAACAGAATATGGACAGAGCACACTTGGGTACTGATGAGTGCAAGCTGCAGTGCAGCTGGGGAACATGGGGACAGGTCCATGGTTTGGTTTGCATAACTGGAGCATTCCCCTGGGGAAACACAACAGTATGTTTGACCATGTATCATGCAAGTAAACAGAGATCTAGTGAAATGCTCCTACGGGAAAACACAACAGATGTTTAACATGAAAATGTCGATAGACACTGAGTTCCTTTCACCCAGAGAGAGTGCATGAGATGTACTCAAAGCAAACACCACCTACAGCATGGAAGCATACTCCTTCATAGCAAGTGTATCCACAGAAGTTGGCATTTAACATCTGTGCACTCTAAGTTATCAGAAATGCAATTTTTCCTTATTGCTACATTTAAAGAAAAGCCCTGGGGAAGCTAAAGTGAGACCAACCAGCTACAGTGTGAAAAGCCTAATCCTGCAAACAAAAATGTCTGCACTTTGCTGCTTTAAGTTGAAACAGTTCTGTTTCAGCCCCATAGGGCAACTTTTTGAGTCAAGTTCAGCACAAACATATGACTCCAAAGAACTGGCAAGCCTAGATCTTAAATTCTTTCCACAGAAAAGCCATCCAGGCAGGAGCACTTGAAATGCCTGTTATTGCAATGCCCTGGACATCAAATTAGTATCTTGGAGGATGATCAGATGATTCTTTCCCAGGAACATTTACGAGTAAAACCAGGTGATTATTTGGGGCTCTGAGCTGATTTGTATTAGTTTTAGCTCCACCTAATACGGTGCCTTAATGAAGTCACCAGGTGTTTCAGCAATGACTAAGCAGCCCAACACTGGCCACTACGAACATTTCCTTGTGGATTCCTCTAATTCCTTGCTGTCCACAGCCACTACCCTTTTCATAACAAATTTCATATATGTCTATTAATCTTTTCTATCCCTTGATGATAAATTTGTTATTTCTTAAACAGCAAAAATCTTTATCATGGTAACAATATGGCACAGGAATCAAACCATTCATTACAGTGATGAAAGAATTTAAATTAAATAGAAGAACTGTTGTAGCATGCAAGTAAAAAAAAAGTATGGCCAGTATTTGAAAGCATTCCTCTTGATTTAACCTTAATCTGATTGTCTGATTTCAAAAAAATCATTCTATTATTAGAATTGGTACACAGTTCCAGGGAGGAGAATAAACTGTATTCTTTGTATAATCTAAATTCTTGCTGTATGTGTCAAAAAGGATCAACCCTTTAGGAATGTCACTACACCTGACACTTTTATAATAATAACAAAACCAAGTTGTTTGTTAGAATGGAGGGTTTACAATTGGCCACATCAGTAGATAAATTCAGACCAATATATAGAAGCTTTCCTTTTGTATTCTTTAGGATTGTAAGGTTGGCTAAGACCAAACATTTTACCCTATTCATACATTAGATTTATTGTCTTTTCTTCAAGCCTTATTTGTCCTTGAAATGCAGTTTTTCTGTTTCTAGACCCTGCTTAAATGCTGCTTTCTTAATGGCCACATCTTCAGCATTAATGGGCAAACCACTTGCAAGTGATCATTCTGGTTTGTGAGCAATTATAAATCAGGTCATTCCTAGCCCACTGTATTTCCCACCAAAGACACCATCTTTTCTCTCAGAGCTGCAAGAGGCTGTGAGACTCCTTTGTTTCACCTGAGCTGTTCTCAGCTTTTGACTGACTGACAAACAATTGACTGACTTGAACTCACCAATCTGCAAGAACTTCAGTGGTTTTATTTCTTTCCTGAACTATTTGGTTCATCACTTAGGACTCTTACTGCCTCCAAAGAGTCCTTCTTCTGGGCAGTTTCTGCCTTTAAGATTTCTACAGCTCACTCCCACCTCTAAACCACAAGTTGTTTTGTTTTTAATGTCAGCACGGCTTATCCAAATTTAACATTCTGTTCTGCAGTTATTAGGTAGCAGAAGTACAAAGTTTAATTTAGGGAGTTATAAGAAGTTTAGATCTTGAGATTATTCATGCTTTGGCAAGGACACAAAAACAGAAGTATGGTTTCTAAGACTACTGTAAATAGGTAGATTAAAGATGCATATCTAAAGCTTAGAAGCTTGAAAGAGTGTCTTACCAGATTATCCTTCCCCTTTTTTATGAAGGTATGCAGCTCTTCCTAGGCTGATAGAGAGCAGCTGAACTATCAAAGTTGTTTGTCTGGCTGGCTGTGGGTTCTGCTGCTGCTGTTCTGAGGTGGCTCCAGACTCACACACCACATAAGAATACTCAGGTTAAGTCTCCCCAGACCCAGCTCTCCCAAAGTCAAAGTCTGTGTCAGCGAGTTTCAAAGCTGACCTTGGTATCTCACAGGTAACTTCTGAACTTTTGATGGCTACAGGGTGTATAGAGAGGGGATTGGCTGTCCAGCTGCAGACTGTCACCACTCCCTGGGAAATGGAGTATCTGCGGGCTGCCAGTTACTCTGGCACTCTCAGTACTAAATAAGCATTAAGGTTAAACAAAACTAGTTTAACCTTAATAAAAGAGTGTATTTGGAGTTCAGACAAGAAAAATAAAACTTAGCTCACAGCTGTCTAGAACTGGTTTGGCCTAAACAGGTCACCTCTCTTTCCTTTAGTAGCAAACTGCTGGGTCACGCCAATGCCAAACATATTTCACAGCTCCTTGAAGCTAGGATACATTCTACCATCTTATACTGATGTCCCTTCTCCCCAAGATGAATACTGAAAAGGGATGAATATCATGTGTCCACGGAGTGAAAATTCATCCTTAGGAGCTTCCTGCAACTCCTAATCCTCATGACTGATTCAGTGAGACAATTCAGTACCTTACTTGCTATGCTGCCTGAAATGCTGTCTGACCCTGCCTCATCACTATCATATAAAGATGCTCTTGGAAGGCCTGTCCTGCAGGGATGGAAGTGTCCCTATCACTCACTGAGCAATCAACTGCCAACAAACCTTTTACACAACACAAACATATGTCTTCAAAGCAAGGGAAGGCCAGCTGAATCATCTCTGAGAGTTTAAGGCTTCTGGAGTTTTTTGGTTTTGTTTTTGTTTTTTTAACTGCATTTAACCTCAGAAATAGCCTTTATATGAAAATAGAAGAAAAAAAACCCCAGTGAAATGCATCTCATTACTAACTTCAGAGACACAACAGCAAGCACACAGGGAGAAAGAAAAGGCCTTTGGGAGTACTGGAGTGTTACACTTGGCTTACTGGAATTGACTGAGACCACGGCAGCAAGTGACCCAGAGCTGCACTGCTGTGAGGTTACAGCAAGTGTGCAGGAAATGCTGTGCAAGTGTCCTGTAAAGAAGCTGCATCTAAAACCTGCTCTCATATTCTGGAACATACAGACATGCCACCCAAAAGTGCATCTTACCAGAAGCTTTTTGCCGTATTTACTCCTAGGGGCTCAAGTGTATTTCTA
Source organism: Irena cyanogastra (assembly GCA_013397155.1). Classification (NCBI taxonomy): domain Eukaryota; kingdom Metazoa; phylum Chordata; class Aves; order Passeriformes; family Irenidae; genus Irena; species Irena cyanogastra. The sequence continues at coordinate 227,505 of VWZV01006890.1, read as the reverse complement.
GAAAATTGCTTCATACTCTGACCTGAGGCTCATGCCTGACTTGATTCTGCAGGTACAACATACAAAAAGCTTACTTTTGCAGAGCCTTCGCTGAGAAACAAACTAGAAATTTATAAAATGCTTTGTCAAGAAGTCAAGCCAACCCTTAATCTCATATAGATTCATATTGCATTTAAAAACTAAGATATTTTTGTGTGTTTTCTTTTTGTGTGTGTGTTTTGTTGTTCTTTTTTTTTAATACATTCAATGTTTTCCTCACAAAACCACAAGTAACAAGAATGGAATATGACAAAATGTCATGCCATTTAGCATACCTCAAGACTCAGCTATTTATCTGTAGCTTGATTTTACAAAGAGATAAATGCAGTAAAATAGTACTAAACTAATCATGTCAATTACTGCTAGAGATTCAGGAACCCTTCTGTCAGTAACTGCACTTTGGGGAACTGTTTTGTGGCTTTCTTCTTGCACTTGCCACTTTCAGGCATGCTCAGAGTGCCTAAGAGCAGCAGCCAGGAAGAAAAAAAGAAAAATCAGTTATTTTATTTTCAGTTTTCACAGTCTAGCTGTGTCCCACATAATGTAAATTATTTTTTTGAATCTGGGAGTTCTGGAAAAACATCACAGTTTTTTTGCTAGGAAAAAAATCAAAATAACCATAAATCTGTATTCTCCTTGTACTGTCTGTAATGACCTATCTTGTCAGGAGGGTTGCAAGTTCTTCTACTGAATCTCTCTCCTTATTTACCTAATATATGGAGCCAAGTACAATACTATCATATAAGATTTATCAACTCTTTTAGAACAGTACCTTGGCAAAAAGTTAAGTACAAAAGCAAACAGCATCATCATAGAAAAGCAACCCACATCATTGATTTAATGATAGCCATTAAGAAAACAAATCATCCTCTAGGTACTATTCAACAACTGATTGTTATGAGTTAAGGAGATAACTGTCATTTTCATATTAGATCTGTTTCTTTTTGCTTTTGTACTCAGGGACAAACCCATTAAGACCTCTGCATGAGGAGAATCATAAAAAATACACAGATGAATCATGTATTTCTTGTCATTTTTGGCAATTTTTTTTGGTGTTTTGTTTAAATTCGGACAGCACTGTGATCTTCATTTTTCCCATTTTTCAGAAGATTTTTGAAACAAATACTTTTTTAGCCTTTGCTTTCTAAATCAGAAGAACTGAGAAAAGCACTGCTTGAAAGATCTGGCCTGTCTCCTACCCAGAAATCATACCATTTCCTACAGTGGGTCTTACTATGTTGCCACTTTGCAGCAACATGTCATTTCTTCCTCTTACAGCGAGTTTAGAGGTCACTGACACTCGTCGAGGGTACACAGCAGGGAGCAGAAGCCTCCCAGCCCGTCAGGAGCCACCCCTGCCCTGTGACCAGCGCCAGCCAACACCCGCTCTGCTGAGCCCCAGCAAACTGCAGGGCCCCTGCCAACCAACACGTGCTTCAAGGACACGGTACACGTGCCCCTGTTTAACACAGCACAACTTCTGCATCCTTCTAAATCCTGGATAACTTCACAGCTTGGAGAGCTCCCTCAAGGCCCCTGGGACAAACTGGCCTGGCACCAAGCTCCTGTGGGACTATCATCCTCCTACTGCCACTGCCACCTTGGCACTTTTCCACTGGCCACAGAGGCTTTGGGTCCCTGCAGGACAACTGTAAAGTCACAGGAGATTTCTGCAACTGAGCTGCTCAGGATCTGCATAAACCCACATCTCTTCTGGACTTTGTAACATTGCTGTCTGCAATACTGTCATCTAAACCATGCAACTGTTAATACCTTCCCCATCTACCTTCTCAAAAGCATATTTTGTAGGGCAACTAAGTCAAAACAGGCTTGAAACCAATTCTAGCACTTTCTGTTCAAATAATGTTAAGTATCTTTTTTTCCCTTTCTTTCTTTTTTTTTTTTTTTTAAAAGTTTAACCACAGTACTGGAACTTAGCCTTAAATCTACTGTTTGTTACAATCATAATTTTAATTCAACCACTTGCTGTTGTGAGAGATGAAAGGCCATCTACCACTGCCTACCTGCCCACTTTCTATACAGCATTTTAAACCTACGATAGATTCTGCCAAAGTCCTGGGAAAGGCCAGCACTGACTTTGTAGCCCCTCAGATTCACACATGCTGAAACCACACACAAAATACATACAGCAGATGTGCTGTAGGAGACACAGTGCTCTCAGATTTCCTTATCAGAAGAAGGATCTTGTAATCAAGTGTCTTGTAATCAAGCTGCCATTGAAGCCTGATTAATAGGAATTTTCAAATGTAAAGTAAAATAAAGTACAAATAAGTAAATGAAAATGCACAAATACCATACTAAACATACACAATTTTACTAAGATAGGATTAAAATAGGAGCTGATAAATCTGGATATGAAGCTATACACATTCAAACACCTTGTCATTTTGTCAGTGAAGTTACAAATCCATACCTGTCCCTCTGCTCCTCACCAGCCTGACAACTGCCCTCTGGACATTCAGCAGGGATTCCAAACCAGCAAAACAGAGCAGAAAACTCGGGCAGAACTGGACCACATTTTCACTACTGGTGAAGATGCAACAATGATCACTGAAGCCTGTAAACCAAAACATTAGCAAAAAACTCTGGTTCATTTGCTAACTTGCCTATATTACTAACAAGAGCAGAAAGGATGACTTCTCTTTATGAGGGTGTGTTTGTCATCTTCCTGAGATGTCCTTCTCTTGAGAGAGACTACCCCAAAAATAATTCATTCTATTATTTTTGTAAACGTAAACTTCCTTCAAGTAATAAATTATAACTTAATGTGAAATGTGACTTGAAAGAAATTTACATGTCCCATCACACTCCTCTGAAGCTGGTAGGGTGAGACTAAACTAAATTTGGATTGTAGCAAACAAGGGCCAGAGGCCAATTCTTTAGAGCTGCAGCAAATAAGGAATTACTTGGCAAAGCATAGGTCTGGAGATGTCAAGGATCACTGCACAATGGCTAAAACATACAAGACTGAGACAAGTCCCAGAGAAATCATTTTGGTGAGCCTAGACCAGGGGTTCACAGAGAAACCAGAGTCAGGATCGGCATTAGGATTTGAATCACCGCTGACTGGCAGGGCAGAATTCAGGCTTTGGGCTAAGGATTGAGAGAGAACTCTGTAGCATCATCTCTAGATTTAAACTTAAGCCTAGTGAGAGTAATTTTGCTAAGGCAAGGTGTTTGCATGTCCACAGCCAGCAGCTGAAGTGTAAAACTTGTACTAACCAGGATCCAGAAAGGGAGGTTCAATTGTGGCAAATTAGAGGGTTCCCTGAGTCCCCTCTTGTAACAAGAGGCTGATTCTTTGCTCTGAAAGAATAAATAAATAAAGCCCCATGTTCCTGAATTCATACTGCAATATCACCTATGTTCTTTCTTCCATGTGCAAGGGCCACATTTTCTACAATGAACTCTTTTTCAGGGCTATAGAACAATAATGCAGCATTACACACACAGGCAGGCACTTTCTTAATAGCTGTCCTGCTCTAATTATTTTGTTGAAATACAATCAAGACATTGCTGGGAGGGCATGTTTTAAACTGGAGTCACTTGAGACTTCAGGTTGTTTCTGGCAACACATTGCCCTGGCTGAGGGAAATGGTCTTGTACAAGCAACCACAATTAATCATCTGACCACGCCTAAGCTGACCTGAACAGGAAAAAAAGATAACCCCCATATAAGCTTGTACAGCAAGTATGTTAAGAGTGAAGGACTTTGCCCAGTTTTACATGATACAGCAACTGGACAAATTCTCCTAACGGCTCTGAACCTCCAACATAGGCTGCTCTGAAAGCAGAGGGAAGAAGAAATCAGCTAGAGGCAAGCTGGGTAGCTGCTTTGCAGGGAGAAACTCAGGGAGAAACTGTCATAAAAGAAATGACAGGACAGGATTAGAATGTTTCTGTGTGGCAATGTGGGCAGAGCCCAGGTGGGCAGCATAGATGATGTTAAATCAACAAATTTTGAAAAAACATTAAATGTAACTGCAGTGCATCCAGAACCATTTTAGTTCACTGGGTACTGCCAGTGACCTCCCAAGTATAATTTGTGTAACAGGTCTGAACCTGCTCCAAAAACATCAGACACCTGTGTGTATGCATGTAGCCATCATTTTATAGACTGTAACCAGCTACCAGAAGCCCCAAATGACCAAATTTCTTTTTTCCCTTGTCTATGCCATCTTCCAGGCAGGGGAGGGGATGGCAGGGGTGGAAGGGACCGGAATGTGTGTGGGTAATGGCAGCCCTATTTATGAAGTCCTAAAAACAGACTAGCTCTCTGCATGGGTACTCACTGATGAAAAAAACCAACCCACAACTGCCTGCTTTGCCTCATAACAAGACAGACGTTCACATAAAACAAAACACACATTTAGATTTTTGGCTCAATATTCTTGTCTCTGAATTGTTGTTCTGCATATCAACAAATGACCCTTTGTTTTGAAAAAGCCTTACCAGCCACAAGTTTCCCAAGAGAGGGACACTACATCCTCAGGCACTGACAGCCCTGCCCGGTAATAAGTGACCAGCACGTATGGGATAGATGGCACTAATCCAGGTCTGAGTATAGAGGAATCACAAGAATACTGGCCAAGAGAGAGTTTAAGTTAAGAAGGTATCTGGGTACAAGAATGACAGAAAAGTACTGGGCACAGTTATCCTACAACCCTGCTATGCTGCCTTGAATGCCAGCATGTTGACATTTATGTGGCTATTAAAAAACAAGAGAACAACCACAAACAACTCTCTATGCAAAACTTTTTTTCTAAAAGTACAATGTTAAGGAACATTGGACACAGAGCCAGTCTTAAAGAAATCAGCCTCACATTGAGAATTACTGGCTAACCATTCTCAGTCAACAGTAGCTAAAAACATTCAATCCCAAGCACCTAGAGTATGGGAAAGACTGCAGTCTATTTAAAAGTCAGGAATATCAAAAAGCTGCAGTAGAAACAGAAGTCTGAACTTGGCAAGTAAATGCCTTTCCCACTCCTTTTTAGACAAACTTCCTTGATGGAAGTTGTCCATTTTAAAGGAATTGAATTTTGCATTTGAGTATCCTATTAAATTCTTAACTAAGTATGGTTAAAACTTTTTTATAAAATACAAGAATATAGTAACTGTTTTTTTTCATGAAGTTTGTTGACAGACTAGAGCAACAGCACTTACATTATCATTTTCAAATAGTAAATAAAGCCTCTAAAAGCAAATTTATTTCATGTTTTCTCTGTTAACTAGCAAAGCATCAACTAAATGTTATTGGCATTTATCCTGCTATTTTGGTCAGCATCAGATTTGAAGGAATACAGCTGCACCCATTTTCCCCATATGTTTTATACCAGTGTCTCCCTAAATGTTTTCTTCCTCTCACGATACAAAACTTCCACCAGCTGCTGGAGAAACTCCCCAGCTTTGTTTGACTCTAATATGAACTTCCTCATCAGACTGTCTACAACCTTTAGCCCATGTTCCCAGTAGTCTCAGGGGGCAAAGGGAGTGAGCAGTTGCTCAGAAAGCTTGTAACTAACAGAACATTGTGAAAGGAACGTGAAGGGAACTAGAGTCAACAAATTAGATTTGAAGATTTTAAGCAAAGTGCCTGAAGAGACAGCACATATTTTTAGTCTGGTAACAACCTCAACCATTACATAAGTGTATTTGTACATCACCCTGGAAAGCCTACGGTTCCTGTGGCAGAAGGGTGCTTGACCTCCACGGTTTGCTGCTTACAAACAACAGTTTACATCAAGCAAAGTGTCCCATCTTAGATGCCCTTGAACCATTTTGAAAACTTAATTAAAACAGCATTGCAATTATGTGAAAAGTAGGTGGAGAAAGACCCAGAAAAAAAGCTTCAAAGGTTTTCAATTAACTTCCAAGTGGCATTTCCAAGAATCAGCACGTCTGTTCCATACTGTGAAATAGTTTTCCAACAGTTTCCCTTGCCCAGTATTTTTCCAAACTGACTAGTACAGCCAAGCATAGCTAGGCAACTCAGAAGAGTGCACATTTCAGAAGAACCCTGGGTTCATGACCTATTTTATGTAATGGAAATATGTTCGAATATGATTCTAATGTAGATATAAGAACTCTTCACATTGAGATGATATCGACCTATGTGTGGCTCTCTTATGTGCCAGCAAGGCTTGTACATCATGTTCTTCCCTGATAGGAGGCCCCTTCAAAAAAATTGAGAACAAAAAAGGCTCAAAATTCAGAACATAAAAGTCAGCTTTCTGCTGCTTTATTGTTTTCAGTCTCTCCTGACCCTACTGCTTCCCAAACTAGCTCAGTTTTTCAATGACATGAGAACTAGAAGGAGCAAAGCAATGTACTAAGGTTTCAGGACAACACCTCAAAACCAAAGCAGCCCACCAGTTCTCCTCTAAACTTCCACCTGCAAAGACTTTCTTTCATGTTATGGAAGAGTCTCATCTCTACTCTGTTATAGGTTGCTGCTAATTAAAAAAAAATCTAGGTCTGCAAGAGCTCATTATTACTTTGCTGATGTCTCTTTATCAAAGCCACTTGCAGATTGAAAATGTCGGGTCTGCCCCAGCAAAAACAAAGTCCAGGAGAATTTATCTAAATTTGAGCGTGTTATGAAGCTGAAGCTTGCACAAATTCAATAAATACAGGCTTTGTCTCAGCTATCTTTGGTTGTGTCACACCACAACTTACTTCTGCCTTGGAAGAACAAGGAAGGTAGAGGTTGAAAACTCTCCATGTGCACATGCAAAAGTAGAAGAAAACAGGCTGCACTCCTCCCCAGTGCCTGACAGCTGGATCCACTGATCATTAAGGACAGGGAAGAGAACAAAGCCAGAAAAGGCAGTTTGTGGACATGAAGGATGGCAAACAAGAGGCTTAGGCAGGGAGAGCAAGAATGAGCATCCAGAACCAAGTACTCCTAGGAAAAGGCAACCCTGTCCTTGTTGGGCTTAGGGACAGCCCCCCCTTAGTATGCGGATTCACCCAGGACAGCAGCCTCGCAAATTGCTGTGTAGTCTATCAGCAACTAGTGCAAACCATCTCTCTCAGACTAAAAGCAGCTTTTAGGGGTGAGATTTGGTGTGATTCAACTTCATTGAAGTTTCAAACAATGGAAGTTTAAGATAGGGCAGGGACTTCATGGAAAACATGGGTTTACCTGAGTCTGTGACCAAAATGCAACTAAATCCTTCCCAATGGTCTGAGAGCTTTCCTGTATAATCTGTTCAGATAGGTTCAATTTGTAGAATTGAACTTCCAAGTTATATTATTAAGCACAGCTGCTAGCAAACAGAAACACACAAATCTGATGTGAAAATAAAATGGTAGCCTATCTATTCCTTCCACTGGGGCTACTGTATTTGTTTCCTCTCTTTGGACAAACACTCACCCAAACTTGGGACAATTCCAGCTGATTACATCAGCAGTTTATACAGCAGCAGTTACAGACAAAAACTAGCCTTCATATTCTATGGACTTTATTACAATTTCCTTCTAAAATCTGCAGCATTAGCGACAACCTTGTATGTTATTAAATCTGTAGCATTTGAAAAAGAAAATTGAGACGCTTTTATTTTTCATCTTCAGAACAAAACCAATAAATCAGAGTTCCACAGAGCATCTAATTATCACAGAGATTTCCAGAGACATCAAATTATCATCGACTTTGCAATTAACACTACAGGCCAGTGACAAATGATGCAGGAGTACCTGTTAACACAATTTAACAAAACCAGTCAAGTCCCAAAGCAAAGAGAGATTCAAAGCCTTTCAGATGACAGGAAATAGTGGCCAGCTGGCAAGAGATTTAATGAATACAACAGCATTCAGCAGCAACTTGAAAACTGTCTGCTTTGGTAAGGCTGAGTTTTTTAAGAAATCTCCATTTATAAACAGTGTTGATGGGATTTAAACAGCCTGTGTAAGAAGGATTAAAAGTCAATTGAAAAGTCTGTAAGATAAAAAAGCAAAAAGAAACTGTGCCCTTGAATTCTGTACATAGTGATTAACCTTATCTTTGTCTCCTGGCACACAGCAGGAGTAAAACAGGCTGCCTTATGCTGGTGAGATGGGCTTTGCATTAGGGCTATTTAATGCTTGGACAGTGATTTAAGCTCTACTGTCCCTTCACTCTCCCCCTCTCCATTTTTCCAAACTGTATACTAAAAATCATCTTTTACCACCCCACCAGTTACATTTAGCAGATACCAGAGAGACACATAAATTGCAAGAGTCTTTCCAGGCATGCTATAATGATTAGGTTTTTCCTTCCTTTATGTAATTGATGATCTTGCTATTCTCTGTTAGACTTTTATAACTGTATTCCTTCAATATAAAGCAGTGTAAATATTGACAATGGAGATTGGCAAGTGGGGATTTCTGGAAGAAGGAGGAGGGAGATGAGAACTAGTTTTTAAGGGTTTTTTTCCTCTTGCCTCCAGAATATCCTGTAATATTCTGCTTTACCCAAGACTTACTATGGCTTTTAATTTATGTTTCACTTCTTAGAATAAGACAACAGAAAGGAACACAAAACTAGCACTTTTCAGTCCTTAATCCCCTCCCTATCCTTTCTCATCTTCTCATCCCATCCAAAATCCAGCCTATTCTGGTAACATAAATTGCCTATTTCTGACGTGCCTTTTGTAAAACGGCCAAAGCCAAAGAGCACTTAAGGTGAAAATGTACAATGCCACGTCTTGTCTTGGTTCCCTTGCCTGTAACATAGCCTAACATTTGATTTGCTTCCTTTGGTCTTGTCCAGGATACAATAAGAGCTTTATGAAAAAGCTCTGTAAGAATCTGGGCCATTGATTTGAACAAGGACTACTTAGCCATGACACAGCACCAAAGAGAGCTGCTCCACACACCAGCTCTGGAAGCAGCATTGCCCTTTCACTGCAGGGCTCTGAACAGGAGTGCAGTGCTTGGATGCAAAGCTGGGCAGCTTCTGGGAGCCAAGGTTATCTCCTGGGGCAGTCCTTCACCTCACTGTACAGCCTGTCAGAGCTAGTTCAGGTGTGTCCAACGCTGCACCATGAAACATGAAGTAAACATATTCCAATTATTTATCCATGACATTTATCAGCTTATGTTTTTTTCCAAGGCATCACAGAAACCATTACATAAACATAACCAGAATATTATTTGCAGAAGGGGAAAGCTATTCCACTGGGAAGTAATATTTAAGAAACAAACAAGCCACAGATACTTATGAGTACATTGCCTCCACGCAAAACTAGAGTGGAAATGAAGAACATCAATATACAGTTGCCCTAGGGAGATTCAATGAGCTCATATTCAGTCAGCTATATTTGTATAAACCTGTATAAAAATCCTATAGGAAATACATTTTTTCATTCAATAAGTATGGTTTTATATCCTTCAGAGTAAGAAGTATATTGTCAGTCAAAATACATTTGTGACTGTTTATTTTGCAGCAATGTTTTCATGGTCCAGTCCTTACTCTGGGTGACACACCCAGGGAATCCTCATTGAGGATATGGAAATAAACTTACCAACACCAATCCCTCCTAAAAGCTCATCACTCTTTAATGTAGTTCCTACTGAAAAAAGGAGGGTTTCTTGGTACTTTCTTCTGTTTGGGCTGCAAAGTCAGCATAGGTAAGATAGCCAGGCCTCCCTATTTGTTAGGGTTCCTACCATCTTAGTATGACACTAAAAAGAATTGGATAGCCATTCTGTGATGGCTGTGAAAGATGAGGTGAACCTTAAAAACTGAAAAACCACCTTGCATCTGAATGTAGTCAGGCAGCTGCCTCATTGAATCATCAGGAGTACCAGTCACAGGTCCCCTGCTTCAATGCACGTACCTAAGAGTATTATGGTCTAAAAACGTGCAGTTTGGCTCCTTCACAGTAACCTCATGATGTTATTTGGGCATTTATGAATAGCCAGATCTCTGTGCAGCTGAGCTGCTAATAACACGGCACGTACCAATCACACTGCAAAGCAAGTGATCTCACCTAGGCAGCTTGCGTAAACACAGCTCAGCCACAGAAATATGACAAGCTTCTGAGCATGCTTAAGGTTATTCCATGAAGAGTATTCACTCTGTTGCCTGGAAACAGATAAATAGGGCTTTTGGAGGCTCCTCTCCAATTTTTCATGAAGAAAATTTAGACCAAGAATTCCTTCAAAGAAGGGGAGTTTACTATTGTGGTAATTTAGCATACAGTATTCTGAAGATTAACTCTTCTAAACAGCATTTCCAAATCCAGCAGTCTTCCTTTCTGAACACCTATTTCCATTAGCAAGTATTCTACTGTTATAGCCAAGAACTGATGGCACTTCTAGAGGCCTATTTGAACAAATGCACACTTCTGGAATTAAAACCACTTCTCTTCATGTATGCATTTTGGAAAAGTACTTCTTAAAGCTTCCTGGACATGACAGTGAAACTGAATTTAAATTCTGAAAGATAAAAAAGTCCAAACCCTTTGGAAAAAGCTATAAATATCTGTTACCTTCTTCCTTAAATCAATACATATTTCCTACTTGTTGGCAAACTGGTAGGAAAATAAAGTCTTTGGTTATTCACAAGGTCTACCATTAAAAACCAAGAATGGGTAGATTCAGCTGTCTCGTGGTCTCATGGAGAAACAGCTAAACCCCAGTTCTGTCCAGATTAGAAGAGGGTAAATCCTATTTACCACCATTTAATCTCCCCTATACTACATCTTCCATTATTAATATTTAAAAACAGAACTCTATTTCATATGGAGCAGTGTTAAAGAACACAAATCCCATCAGAGTAAATATGAAGGTCCCTCTATATGAAATTTCTGGTTTGCAAAATATTTACCAAAGAATCCTGTAAGAAAATAAAGTTTATTTTTATATAATGTATTTCATTATATCAACTAAAGCAGCTGGAAAACTACAGGGGGCAAGCTCTACTTCAGATCAGGCTTAGAAGCTTATCTACTTTTATCAATTGTATGAGCTCATCTAAGAAAAGCAAGCACCTCTCCCCACAAGTCTGATTTGCTGTTATAACATCTACAACACTATTTTTATTCAAAAAAGAAAGAACAAGTTTAGAATGTTTGCTAAATGTTTTTAGTTGTTTTTTTTCCCTCCCCATCAAAACAGCAAATATTTCTTTCCCCTTAAAGGCTCCATTGCTACAAATACCAGAGCAGGAGAAGAAATAGTGGTCAGACAACTTATTTTAGAGATATATACTCTGCATTAAATGGGATGTCAAAGAAAAATAGTATGATAAAGAGGTTTAACCAATAGCTTTGATTTTTTTTGATGCAACTTTGTAAATGAGCAGCTATTTATTCTCAATATATAGTTATTGAACTCTGCCTGGCTTACCTGATGGGTGCAAAAACTGATGGACAAGTGACAGAAAATCATTACATATTCTTCAATGTTTTAATCTTCATAACCACCAAGAGAAATACACCTTGAAATTTGAAAACTTGTACAGCACACCATGCAGAATATTTCAGAAATGGTCACAAGGAAATTACAGAAGTATCCCAGCTGTAGAAAAAGGACAGATGGGACCCCTGAAAGCCTGCTCAAGACCAATCTCCTGTTTTAGCAGAATCAACTGCAGCTTTGTCATCCTGACAGATGTTTGCCTAACCTGACAGAAGTGCCATGAGTCCTTAAGTAAAGGAGTGCTTAAGGAACATTATTATTAAGAACTATATTTTACCTGGTACCATTATCTGAATGAATCTGTGAACATAGAATGACTCTTCAGTGTTATAAAAAAATATATCTTCTATTACTGATTAATAATTTAGTACACCAGTTCTCAAAGAACATATTGCTAAGAAAGACTCCTATTATGTTCCTGCAGTGTGACTCAGCTGCTTGATTGTCTTTTCATCTAGATAGAAAGCAAAACAAACCCAAATCTGGCATCAAATATAATGCATGACAGACTAGAAGTGACAACAGGTATTTCAACTTAAATGTAGTTCAAAGCATTGTTGTTCTCAATTCTTTTATGGCTTCAGTGGATTTGTGACTGAGAAATAGAGGGACAAGGATAAAGAATAGGGTGATTTAAAATTTCTAAGGAACAACTGTTTTTGATAAACTCTTCAGAGCAGGGGAATGAAGGTCCTAGGAAGAGCAGCAGTACACAATCCTACTGCACCTTAGAACAGTGCTTTGCAAAGGATGGGGGATTAAGAGAGGTCTATTCCTACTCTATCATAAAACTGGTTGCAGTACACCATTAGCAAAGGGTGGTTCAAAAGGCTTAGATCCCATCTCTATTCAACCTACTTTTGCTAATTTTTGAGAATTTCTTGTGCTTCTCCAGCAGCCCCACTATTAGTTACTCTGTCAGGGAGAGGTTACTTCTTCAGAGACAGATAAGTAATGACCTTGGACAGCAAGTTTGTTACTTCATCTTTGCCTCAGAAGATGGGGACAAAATGTTCTACTTGTTCTGTGCAACCCTTGTTACTGAAGAAAACAAGTAGTGGCTAATGTACTGCTGTCTCCTCCACAATGAACAAGCCAAGTGATCTCAGCTCCTCATAAGGCTTCCCCTCCAGACCCTTCACCATCCTCATGGCCCTCCTCCGGATGCTCTCTAATAGCTTTATATCCTTCTTGCATTGTGGTGCCCAAAATTGCACACAGGACTCGAGGTGAGGCCGCACCAGCACAGAGTAAAGTGGGACAATCCCCTCCCTTGCCTGGTTGGCCCAGGGAGAGGTTCCTCTCTGTGCTTCCTTAGCAGTGGCTTAAGTTCACATGGAACTTTCCACCTGCACTCTCCTCTATTGTTTCTTTCAGTGGTAATTTACTACAATTATATCCCCATTCCCTCCTCACACGAACTCTGCCAACAGAAAGCAATCCTGTCCTACATCCTGGAAGGCCCACATATTTTTTTCCTCACACAACAGATGTCATCACATCAAAGAACAGTGATGGTTATCAGCAAGCCTCTCAAGGCACACACAAAGGCAAACAAAAACACACTTTAATACTGTTTAATAAGTCTTGTTGAGGACCGCTGGTATACTTAAAAAAAATTCACACAGAAGCAGGATCAATGAGTCTCCACACAAGACTTCCCCCAAGTGCATGATGGTCAGATTTCAAAAAAATAGTCACAGGTGATAAAATAAGGAATGTATGGAAACTTTTCAAGTTTTCACAGGTAGAGGTGAAACAGAAGTATGGAAGTCCAAGACCCCAGCCAGTGTAAGATGTAGGCAATGGATGGATAGGTTTTTGCAGGAGTTTTACTTAGTCAATGTGAAAGAATATTTCTAACGCTACTACAAAGGAAACTCAGGGTAGAAGGGAAAAGGGCTCAAGGACACTTTAAATGTCTGCGACTACAAAAATCAATCCTACAGGGAAAAAAAGGAGGAAACAATGCTGAGTGCAACTCTGAAAGATTGGTGTAGCTGACAGAAGCACCCTTCCCTCCACTGGAGCCTTGGACCACACTAATTTGTGAACATTTGCACATGTGTGTATACAATGGCACACTAAAGATAGGGAAATGTAGCAGTGGGATGACACAGCATTTTAGGCTTCTCCCCACAGGGGCCCCACACCCAGATGTTTATCATCCCCTTCCCCTAGCCAGACTCCCCCTGAGAACTGCCTGTCAACTAAGAGACATGGGATGATTGGGACATTCACCCTTAAACCCCCTTCTGCCTCACTGGGTTGGTGGGTTTGCGACCCCTCCCTTTCCCCTCTCCCCCAGGGTTAAGAGGGCAAGCAAGCCATGTGGTCGTTCCGTTGGGAACCATCAAGAAGCTGTCAAGAGATAGAGTCCTGCAGGAGCTGTTGCTAGATTCAGATGCCTGCGGGCCAGGAATAAACTCTGGATATAACCCTCCTCCAGGACTCCTCCTTTTTCCTCCACCATTCATCTTAAGTGTCTCAGGCAGAGACCACCACCACCTCTGGAGCTTGGCAGGTCTGGACTCACTGCCACGTGAGCTGTTAGTGTCTCTTGGGGTTGAACACCTCAATTGCTGCTATTGAGCTCAGACGCAGGGGTCAGACAAGCCAAGGCACGTCCCACCGGCGATATTGGTTTTACTCCAATAGGGAAAGAAGATGACTGGAAAACTGTAGGTGTCTTAACACCCAATGACCCTTTTCTTTTATCCTACATGTAAACTAGGACTCCCTGTCTCCTTTCAAGAGCTCTTTTAAGAAAAACATTTTGCCTGTAGTCATGCACGAAAGCCTATTTCCACCTTTATTTGTCAATCAGTGCTAGGTTTTGTTCTCTGTTAAACTGGCTTCTTGTTCACCATTATGGCTCAGTTTGAGGCAATGATCAGGCACTTCAGTCCGTATGGAATAATTTCCTATGAAAAGTCTTAGACACTTTTTCCTACTTTAAAATTTACAATCTCATTGCAGAGCAGCAAAAAGAAAACATCATGCCAGAGCAGTTACCATAGTGGAAACACAGTCAATGATTACGAGGTCTGGGAAGTGTCACAACATAATAATAATAAATCAATACCTGGGGAAAAAGACTAAACCCCATTGTTTCTTGAATTATAATAGAAATTAGTATAGCAATCCATGAAGGAAAAAGAGGCTACATATGTGATCAAATTCAATGTGAAATCCCTCTCTACAAATATCTGATACTTATTATTATTGTCATCTTTAAATAACGGATCTTATTTACCCAAGCACTGTTCTTGTCTGAAACTGAAAGCTTAACTTACCATCAAGAGAGGCAATTCTTTTACTACAGTTGACATCTCAAAGAGTTCTCTTCTGCTTAAAAATGTGTTCGGCTCCATCTGCATTATTTGTTTGCCCTTGCACTATATCTGAATGATTCCATAGGAAATACACCTAAGTCCACAAACAAAACTTTTTTAAAACCAGTTTTCTACAGTTGTACAGCTGAGCTTGCAAATTCATCCAGGTCCAAAAGTCTAAAGTGCACCTCTACAGACCGTCAGTGCAAGAAGGTGTCTGAACACAAGCCAGCTTCAGTGCAGAAACCATATAATTGTGACACTGCTTTCACCATTTCAGCGCTAATAAACTCTCCCTGTTAAAATGAGAAACAGGTCTAATACTTCCTGGAAAACATTCAACCATGATGAAGGTCAAGTTATATCCCAGATGCATACCTGTAATTTCACTCTGTTCACGTCATTAACGACCATACAAAACTAGAAATGGTATCAGATTTCAAGCAGCTAAAATGGCTTTACTGATGCTACTGATACTCCTGGACAATTCATTCTTACTCCACTGGAGAGTTCACTGACCTAATAGGATTCAAAAGCAGTGAGCATTCCTGCAGATATGCTCAGCAGATAGCTGTACTGTGAGAGGATACAACATCTGCTGAGAAAGCAGTCTTTCCATGGCCTTGGCTATATGCAGTATTTGTAGGTAAACTCTTACTGATTATTTAAAATGGGTTTGGTTAAACTGCCACAAGCTATGCCTATACCTTTTTAAACACTGTTTACAAATGGCTTAAACAAGAAAGAGATAAAACCGAATTAAAAAGAAGCTTTTATAACCCAGTGTACATTTATTTACATCAAGACTCAAACCAGCTTACACTTTACTGATGGTTATGTATGGGACAGCATTTGCAATACAGACTACTGACAAAACTATGCAAACATTGTTCTTGCAGTACTGTCAAGTCAGCTTGGGAACAGCTACTGCTGTGGTTTCCTTGTGAAAGTCTAAGCACTTTAGGATCTGATAAGAGACACTGTAGGAGTATATTATAATAAAGACAGAATTTCATTTCCAATTCTTCATCCTCATAAATTCACTAGGGTAACAAAAGCCCCATATGACATAAATGCAAGTAATTCTGGGCTTAAAACATGAAAACTACATGTTTGAAGCTTAAGTAGTTGTACTTGATGCTGTCTATCAATACTAACTGAGCCAAGCAAGACTTCAAAATCTGTTCATTTTCAGCTTCAGAAATTTATGAAAAGCTTAGCTTCCAAAATAGCAAATTTTAATATGCACAATCCAAATATCTTGCATGTTGTTTACTTGTAATTCAAAATTAGCATACCGTTCTGTGTAACTGAACTCCAAAGATTCTGCTGCATTACTGATGTGAATTTATTGTTGAAATGCTAATTTCAAACAATGAGTATAAATTAGTTTCTTTTCTGTCCTCTCCCAAGAATCATTCACTCAGCCATTACCTGGACATCCAGAAAGTCTATATATTAAAGAAACAGCCTCCTTTATTTCTCAAAATGGTAGTACACTTTCTAAACCAGAACTGTTACCTGAACTGTAGTAATACAGTTTCAGAGAGATGTGTAATCAAAGCATGAAGGGAAAATGCTTCAGGTATCTTCAGGTACAATAAGGAAGTTATAGAACTGACAAATCACAAACCTCAAAAACAAAGAAACCTGCTTTTTGTACAGTCTGTGTGATAAGAGCTCAAACCAGTAAATTTTGGTATACTTGGTAATTAATCTTTGGACATACCTCCTATGATAAATACTTATCTAATAAGACTATTTCAATGCATATACTTTTTCAAAACATCAGTTGGAGACAATCAAGTCAAAACAACCAATGGAGACGTTATTTATGTTATTGCAAGAACACATGCTTCATTGCTCAATGAGTCTAGCACAAAAGTTTAAATAGATCTGCAGTGGTCTTTAAAGGAGGCAAGAAAACCTGTGTGATGTGCTGCTTTTCCCCCTTCAAAAAAATAGGAGAGGTAAAGAAGTTTTATTTGACAAGCTCAGAAATTCAGGTTTGTTTACCTGAGACTCTAGAGAACTAGCACAGCTCCACTGACTGCAATTTTCAGTAAGTTCAGTTCTGGCCATAAATTACAGTGGATACAGCCCAGCAGGCATGACTCATTCCTTTTGCAACTGTGCTTTAACATCTAAAAGGCCCTGCTCATCAGCCTGTTTCCAGGAATATCATCTTTTTTGCACACCTGCCTAATGATCACAAGTAGAATTCCAGGCTTTTGTTTTCGCTCAGGTCCCACCTCTCAAGACCTGATGTGCCAAGCTGTGTCAAAGGCATGTGAGTACAAGTGTCCCCAGTTTACGTGTCAGCCTCATTGATGAGCCTCTCTTAGAGACTCTTTGGCTCTCTGGTCCAGTGTTAGGCCAGAGGACTTCTCTACTAGAGAAAAATACTCACCTAGGCAAGCAAAAGGAGAAAATTACAATAAAGATTGGCTATAAAAGGATTTAATTCTGGATGAGAAGGGGATTTACAGACAATGAGTGAGGAAGGAACCACTGGTAGGCTTCACTCATCTTTTGTTAAGAAAAGATACATTCTTTTTTATTTAAGAAATAAAAATACATTGCAAAGATTAAACGCAAAATACAGAGTGATATCTCAAAAAACTTAAATATATTTACAGTTTTATTGATAGTTTAAATTAACATGATGTAATCATTCCTTTATAATGGAACTTTTATACTCACTTTGAATATTCCTCTTTTCATTTTCAACTTAATCAGACAAAAATTGTCAAAGTCTATTACCAAGAAAAGCTGAAAATTTCAAAACCTGAAATTTCAAGATTCACCTTCTTAAATGTGCCTGCATAAGGAAAAAAAAATCTAAATTATTAATTATCTTGAAAGATTTCTGTAATTTATCTGACTGTAAGATTGCTTTAGTAAACAATTCAAAGATATTTGATAAATACAGGGACTACTACAATATTTAAATGCTAGTCATAAGTTGACAAGACTTTGTTCCATAGAAGTGTCTAAAAAGCTGTATTTCAGAAATCTGCTTTTTAAGTTTTTGTGTTAACCATAATGAAACCTGTGAGCATGTGTGAAATACAACATGTATTTTTTAAATAAAAGAATTTTCCTGACAAGAAAACCAGACCCAGCTACAAAAGCCATGGCTGACTTCCTGCTCTTTCATTTGGCCTAAATAATAAGTCAAGGCAAATTTTAAAAAGTGTGGATTTCTGCTTTTCCAGGAAAAATTAGTACAACCCATCTAACATCCAATTAAACAGTTCAGCTATGAAGGTAAAGGTAATCTGACAATATCTTAGAAATCCTTGTCTGGATCTTCTGTCTATATTCCGCTTAGAAACAATATTATCCCTTACTTGCTTATTGTATTTTGTCTATATTGTTAATGGTCAAAAATAATTTGAATTATTTGGTACAGCTTCTATTTCCACTAGCATATGCAATTAAGACCTAATAGGATATTGTAACACAGGCAAAGAAGGTCATATGGCTATATCATGGAACACAGACTTTCATGGTCCTGAAAGAAAAAAAACCTGTCAAAACCTCAGAATTTCAGCATCTATTTAAACCAAAAATGGTTAAATTCTGGGATGAGATAATATGTGAATGGAAAATTTAAAAAAGGCAACATAACTCATATAAAACCATCTGAATTTCCTTTTTAACCCTTAAAGCTCAACATCAACACAGAATACAGAAAGTCAGTTTAGACAGAAGTAAAGAAGCTTAGCCAATTTTTAAAATTACTTATATTTCACCTTAAATATATACAGAATTGACTGAAATGGCTAGTGTTGTTTTCAAGATTTTATGAAGGATGGGCAAAGTACCAAAAACTAAAGAAACAAGAAACAATGCTTTCATTTAAAGGAAACAAAAAAGGAACCAGTTCAGCCAGCTGAAT
>VWZV01006890.1:180603-208787 GCA_013397155.1 Irena cyanogastra | reverse complement strand
AATTCCAATTCAAAAAAAAAAAAAAAGGAAAAAATTGGCAAAGCAGTTTCTAAGTGCCTACACAATAATATGCAAGGCAAAATTCAGTTTGACACAGATGTTGAGGACAGATTCTGAAACCTTTCTAGCTTGCCTTCCTCAACAGATAACAGGTTTGAGAACAAGGGAAGGCACATGCTGCTGGTAGTCTTTAAAACAGTCAGATAAACTTCTCATACACAGCCTAGATAGAGTAATTGTTTCTTCCCTGGGGCATCTCAACAGACCTAACAGCTCTCTTCAGCACCTTCCCTACCTTCCCTATTGGGTGGTTCTGTGAAAACACATTTTAATTTAGCTATCCCACACATAAGGACAAAGAAAATAATCAATGTGCACACTTGGGAAAGTAATTTGGAAAGCACTGTCTCCAGAAGGAACACTGGGAACTCCAGTTTGGGCTCCACTGTGTATTTGTTACTGTGGTTCAGCTGCTTAGAAGGCTAATTTGAGCCAAAATATATAAAAGTAGAAATATCAGATAAAACAAACAATCCCCTTTCCTGCATACACTATGGCAATCTGATTGTTTATGATGATTTTCCCAGTGTCAGAATTTACTTGAAAATACTGGAAGGATTTTTATGGCTCCTGTTGATTTGGTAAAGAAAGGGGAGTCTCTCAATACACACCTTAAAAACCTCACTATAGGCAAATTAATGGAAGCTGAGAGATGACTTGATATTTTGGCATATACACATATATATATATATACACCTTTAAGACTCATTAAGATGTTTAAGAAGAAAAAAAGACTGGGAAAAAAAAATTTCAGATTCATAAATTAACTCACAGAAAACCACAGTAAATAGAAATTGACATTACACAAATGTGTCTTACAGAGGTATCACTTTCTAGCAGCAAGAAAATCCCTCTGAAAGCTTTTACCACAGGAAATGGACATAATTGCTTCAAGTTTAAAGTAAATTTAGATACCTTTCAGAAACTTAACCTAGATTCAGCTTCTGGGAGAGAAACAAAACTCTCTTACCTACATACACAAGACTGAATCTGATTATCACAATTCTCTAATCTGGCCTAGAAATCTGAACACTGCTTTCTCTCTGCTTCTGTGAGATGCTTCCTAGTCTGTGCATTTTGCAGCAGAAGAGACTCAATACAAAAGTGAACTGATGCAAAGCCAGACAGAAAGAATACTACCTGAAAGTAGGTACCTCAAAGGCAACAGCCATATAAACACAACTCCTTAAATTCCACAAAGTAAGAAAGGAGCTTTAAGACTTGGCGAGTGGAAAACTCAAAGAACCCTAGGGAAAGGAAAGATGCAAGGAGAAAAATCAACATGCCAGAAGGAAGCTAACTGCTATCCATCAGAGAAAAAATGGTGGGTTGCCTCTTGAAAAGGCTCTGGGCTTGAAATACAAGAGAGAAATAAAACTCATCTGCTCCCATAGCCTGAGCTGCCTGACATGTTTCAAGTTAACAGTACCTCAGGCTTTCTGCTGTCCCTCCATAGGCTCAGACTTGCCTGACAAAGCAGTTCCAAAGCAGGGCCATTATAAAAAGCAAGCATTTTACTGTTACTGCTGTACTGATTAATCCATGTCCAAACCTACCCTGTATATTAGATGCAGTCTTTGTTTACATTTTATTACTGTACAAGTTGTTCCAAAGGAATCTTCCCTTCCCTAGAGTAACAACCAGGAAAAAAAAATTCCAGTAATAGATTATGTTTCCAAGTGTGGTAATTGTCATAACAATTTAACCTCCAGTCCATCCTAACAACCATTGCTAGAACAAATTCTCCCTTTGGCCAGCAATGCATCAAGTCTCACTCCAAAATACTGTCAAGGCTGCTACTGGATGCTCAGCAGAAAACTTCAGCAATGTAACTAATTCATGCTACCTGTCTGCTAAAGAAAGTTTAATATTGACAGTTCAGGCAGGATCTTTTCTGTGACACCAAAATAGCATATTTGACATGTTTATAACTTTCAACTCCCAGGCTTAAGGTCTCAATATTTCCATCACAATGTTGTCCCAAATGAATAGTAATAATGAAATTTTGTATGTCAGAGAAAATTATAAAGTGGTTGGAAAGCAGAACCTAAGTTAAATATAATTAATTTTTTTTAAATTAAGACATTAATGTAGAAAGTATTCTTAAAAATTTAATAATGAGAAAGATTTATTATGTACCAACACATACAGGATTCCAGAGGAGCAAAAACTAGATATTTTCTCAGAACAGGAGAACCTTAAGACATTTTTGCTATTTTGGAAGACATGACAGAATATGTCAAGTTAAAAGAAATACAGAATACACTCATACTCTATATCCTCAGATGAGTATGTTAGATAAATAAGTATGTTAAACATTTCCTAGGATTTTCAGATCATTATGAATCAATAAATGGTTGATTGAATAGTACATCCAGGTGCCCATGGAATAGAGGGTGATATGGAGAGGTGCCCTTTAAAAAACAGTCCTAGAGCAGCTCAGTCCTGAAGTCTTATTTCTGCCTGAATGAAATTTTGAGCTCCTGGGACAGAAAGAAAACCTTGTTCTACACGATATGGAAACAAGAGAACATGTGAGAATTGAGATATAGGAAGAAATATACATGTATCAGGGATATGCAGGGAAGAAGCAACTATAATATAGCACTCATTACAGACCTGAATAATGAAGAGCAGGAAAACATCATCAGCAAAGCATACAAGAAAAGGGCAGGCTGACTATGTTAAAGCTCTTCTGGAGCTGAGCCATCTAACAAACAGAGAAAACATTCTGAGAGATAAAATGCTCCACAAAGTGTACTGAGTCAAAATGTTTGTTTAAGAGATGGGGGATTTTTTTTCAGCATTGTAAGGTAGGTTTGGCTCCTCTTTGCATTGTTGGGTACTTTACAGCTGCTTAAACATCTAGCCAGTTAATATTATGATCTTCTAAAACTTCTAAGATTATCAAAACGTCTAAAAATTTGATTTTAAATGTTCATAACACTAATTAAACTTCATACGTCTTATAAACAGTACTTCCTATGCAGAAGAACAATACAGTATCACTAAAGCAAAAGCCTAAATGGCAGTACAGCCCATTATATCAAAACAGAAGCATTCTCTATTTTGGATAACTGCATTTAATGTAGATATTTAACACTGGTTCATATTTATTGAGCTCCAATTAAATGTTGTAAACATTTTTGTTCATTTTTAAGCCAGAAATGAAACCTGAAATTCTTTTTTATTTATTACTCAAGGGACACATTGCAGTACCTCCTTACTGAGCTAGGCTGTACATGTATTAAAGGAAAGCATCTGTCAGCTGAACAAGCAAACCAGGAATTGTGCGTTTTTTTCAATACTTAATTTCCACATGAAAGCTAAGAACATGTGCACCCACCTAGGAAAAACAACTCCAAACTTGGCAAAACACACAGGGTATAGGTTTATTTTTTACCAATACCAACAGTGTATAATTGTTTCTTAGTCAAACTACCTTAACCAGCCAGTAGAAAAATTCCTAGGAGATTAAATACTCCAGAAAATTAATACTCCAGATTAAAGTCATTCATTCAACCATTTATTGATTCATAAGGCTCTGGAAGTCCTAGGAAATGTTTAACATCTTTATTTTTATGATTTCCATATGCAAATCAGATATTAGAATAGGGCTTAATTACAAATTAAATTCCCCCTCCTCCCCCTATGATTAAGAGATACAGTACAGAGTGATGAAAGTGATTAAAATAGAACTTGCTGTACAGTTGCTCAGAACCACACTGTTGCTTTCTGCAGTTTCAGCATTTCCAGGACTTAGAGGAAAGCATAAATAGACTACAACAATGAAACAGAGCTCCACCAGAGATCTGAGACAATGTGCGCAAACACAGGAACTTCCCTTTTTCAACTCTTGGTAGTCCCTGATTCACAGAATATCCTGTATCAAAAAGTTTAGATGACATAAAGTTGGACATGGGAAAGTGGTAAATTTGTCTTTGACTGAAATTTGAGTTTATATTCTCAGAATTTAACTGGACAGTGACCGTGGTAAGGATTGCATTTTCTATGCAATTGAAAAGAACATCAGCACTCGGGGGAAGAATTCAGGTTGCATGAATGATTTTGAACACAAACAGCACCCACTAAGCTCAAGCCTGCAAACTCTGGCACTGTGGCATAATGCTGCTGCTGCTGCCGCCCCAGGGTACAGGGATAACTTTACGCACAAGTAGAAGTTTCTTTGCCCTTAGCAGACTGAGTCCAGAAATTCCAGTGAATGGCAACAGTTATATCCATGGTCCAACCGTAATATTTCCCCCCCTATCCCACCCCGCAACACCAAGGAAAGGGAAAATCTACCATGTCCACATGACTAGACTGCAGATTTGAAGGCAGAGCCCAGTTTTACCCTTACACCTCCACCTTCACTACTGATCTGACAGCTTCCTCCAACTCCTAAGCAATGCCTGCAACTGCTGCAAAGTTTTTAGAGGCTTGTAACTGCACAAAGGCAAATCCTTCTTTTTAACATTTATAGGCTTGACAAATCTGAGTGGTAGCCATGGGGAAAAAGAAAATGCCTCCTGTGTAGTTCAAGTGCTCCTGCCAAGTATCAAAAGATCTGCTTCAAAAAAAAAAATGGATAGACTCTCTCAAAGAAAAGGTCTTAACAACTCTTTCCAAGGAAAAGTCAGGGCATATCTATGCAGGTTTTGCACAAGGTAATGTCTCAGTAATGCAAACCCACACTAGTTACAAAGATATATGCGTAGGGTATAGCTATAAAACTCTTAAGTAATAGTAATGACAAGACAAAAGCACTTCAATTGGTACAGTTTATAGCTGTGGGTAAAATGGAGAAGAGTTTGCAGTGCAGAAACTTTAGACCAACAGAAATATTTCTGAATAGTAGCATTATGAAACAGAAAAAAAGAAAAGCTCTAGAAGGTGCAAAAATATGGAAACTCATCTTGATACACAGTGATTTCTCTAATCTATTTGATCTATAAACCAACAAACCAAAACTATTGACCCATGCACTTCTTCCTCCCAAATCAAACCATATTCAGTGTCTTATCCAGCTCTGATTTAGTCCCTCAAACGTTAGATTAGTCACTCTTAACTACATTTACTTCGTGGCATTTCATTCTTTTTTCTTCAGTTGTTCAATAGAGAGGTTACATACACCTGTCTGCAGAAGTAAAGACAGAGAGAAGGGGTTTAAGCTATAATATCTGGACCTTTTACAATGATTGAAAAAACTGTTTATATATTTTTGTCTCAGTTTCCACTTGAAGCAGAATGGTATAACTGAGTCCAATCCCTCTGTGTGGAAGGCAATTATTTATCAACTTCCTTTTGGCAAAGAATACTTTCACCTCTTATTTTAAACCACTGAGGGTACCAAGGTGTTTCCTGCTCAGCCATTTATCACAGCAGGCTTATAATTTATTTTAACAAGAAACACAAGATAAAACGGATATCACAGAAGTGCAATGCACCACAGTAAAGAAAATGCAATTCTAATAACCACCAAGACAGGTTTCTAATGCTGAAGATTCTCCTACCAAAGCAAGCACTGTTAATCCCTGTTGAGTCAGAGCATTGCACAGACTGCTGATGTATTCAGGAATTACTGCCTCCTGCTCACTGCCCCAGTTAGACTGTCCACAGTTTTATGAAGAATTGATACATAACACGAGAGCTGTTATATGCACACAAACCCATTCCTATGCACACATGTACAAACACTCCGCACCACACTGCTAAAACACCACAATTCTTCTGTCAGGTCTCACCTTCCCAGAGATGTGCACGTGCTTTTCCAAAAACTAGTCTGAACAAATAAACACTCTTACCTTCATTTCTAGATTAACATTCTTCATTGTGAGGAACAATCAGCTCCAGTTGATGGAGCTATTACTTTGGTTGAGTTCTGAAATCAGTACAAAGTTCACAGTAAGTTTGAAGTCACTACAGACTTAATTTTTTTTTTTGCCAAAACAAGAGAGATGTTCCTACTTCCTCCAGGAAACATACAAGTAAATTCCAGAATTCATTAAATGTTTGTGCTCTGCCTATTCCCTGAGCGACATGATAGATCCTGGACAAGTGCGCATGATTGAAGTTAAACATTTCCAGCATTCAAGAATAAAATTTTGACCTTTATCATCCAAAAGAATCCAATTTAAAAAAAAAAAAAACTTCACCTTTTCCTTTAATATTTTAAAGAAGAAACTTACACACAGGAGGATTTTGAAATTTTTCCTCTCAAATTTATCTTTATTATTTGTAAACTCCTGCATCCTCTCCGCACAAGGAATTAATCAGTTCTTCTCTGAGCTTTTCCATTTTCCAAGCCAAACATCTGCGCTTGCCTTCCCCCTGCTGTTCTTGTTGTTGAGTTAGTTTACCACCTCAATTGCAACTTCCTTTTCAGTTTCACTAAACAATAGATTGGTGCTCTCCTGAATGAGGTTGCCTTCTGTCTTTTCTATCATTCCATCTTTCCCCTTCACTAACCTGATGTCATAAAAAGAAACACCACTAGCAAAAGCTCGTCTCCTTCACTTCAAAAGAGAAATTTATTTTTATTCTCAGTAACTCTCCATGTTAGTTTTTCCAAGATTAAGATATGCAGAAATAGTAAGACAAATGCAAAGACAAGCCAAGAGCAAGGCCTTATATAGATATTTTTTTTAATATGTATGTATGTATGTATACATATAAACACTTGTTTTAAAGCAGACTAGGAAGAAGGCCATTTAAAAGCAACACAAACACATTCCTACAAACCACTGTAACTATTGTTAAACATTTACTTGGTTTTGCCTGTGTGCAGTGTTACCCAATACGCCATTTCCATTGGATGCTACAATAGCCAAAGCTGTCAATTCATGACAAATTTTAGTCATATATGTGTTGTCCAGGTTATACAAACCTATAAATGCAAGAATCTTAAATGAAAAATAAAACAAATCTGTAGTACATGAATTCTACAGGCTGGAGAGCCTGAGGGCAGTAAACAAAACCTACAGCCTATTTCTGTAAGTCTCGCTGTTTTGGGAGTTGCTAGGAGCCAGAAATGCATCAGCAGATCAGACTGAGGAACAGAAATTTCCCAACTGCAGATTCAGCAGCTTCAAAACCAAACCACCCAACCATTTTATCATATTGATCCACATTAAAACAAAATACCTAAATGAATTTTCTTAAACTACAGTAAGAAAAAAATTAAATAATTCCTGATTTCCTGGTAACTAACATACATGAGCAAACTCTGAAGTGTATTTCTTGGGAATTTTTTGTTATTATTGGAATGGTGTGTGAGCAACTGGAATTGTAAATCTTATGCCAACAGTTAATTCCATATTGTCTTGACTCACACAATGATGTTAAACCATTTCTACGCAGACTTTCAGTTATGCTCTCTGTAGGATCCTCTTTTACCATTACCAGCACATTGGTGCCTTACAGCAGTATGCAAAGTATCATGAAATTTAGTTAATAGGAATCCATATTCCTCTCTAACCCTTTTTCCAGGAAGAAGAATACTACTATGTTAAATTTTTTCTTTTAATTTTTGATTTATTTTTTAAATTAGAAGCAGCAAGCACAATGTGCTCTTTTTACACTTATGGGGGAAAAGAACAGTTGGGATTGTCCTTGAACATACTTGTTTCCCCATGGGCATTTAATTAATAATCTAGAAACACTCACCTGCAAAATAAATAACACTATGCTTCCAAAGTCCTCACTATGTTTTCAATCACAGTCTTGGGGTTTGAGTCTTTTGCCATCTAAGGACTTCGTTTACAATTCTAAGCCTTGTGCTTCTTTTAAGGATTGGAAACAACTGGTGATCTGACAAAAGCCAGGACTACTCTACAAATTGAAAAGAAAAAAATTACAAAGTTTAGTTGTTAAAACCAGAGATGTGACACTGTTTAGGTCACTGTGAGGTGACAGCCTCTCTGAATAAACACACCAACACTAAACTCTTTCCTATCAGTATCTCTAGATATCTATCACTCAATGTTTCTAAATTGCTAAAACTAACTTCTTACTTTACTGATTTGTCCAAGAATTGTAAAATGTTATTTGAGTAACATATTCACCTCTGCAGATAAATACTGGTCCAGACTTTTTGAGTTTGAGAGGGGAACAGAAGCCAAATCTCTTAGCAATTCCTTAAAATATAATTTTGACATTTTTTACTTCACCCTTCCTCTTTTTTATTTATAATCCTTCACACGAGGAGGACGGAAAACACTGGGGGAAACGGTTCTCCTGCACAGCCACAGCTATTCCAGCAACTCCGGGGTTTGCTTTTTGTTGTCCACTTCTCATTTCATGTATGTTGAGCAGAGGACTAAGAAAAAGCATGCAAACAACCCTCCTTGGGGCACCTACAGCAAGGCGCACCTTGCTTCACAGGTGCTTAACTGTGTCTCCTCATTTACATCTTTGACACTTGACCTTCTTCTTTCTACTTGCAAGTGCAATCCTCTCCCAACAGCATGGCTCACTGTGTTTTTGCGGGAGGGATACTCTTATTTTTGGGACAAAGGCACAGTGATCCCCTTGGTAAGTACTAACAACAACAGCAACCAGTACCAGAGGCCCAGAAAACAGGGTAAGGTAGATGTCTCACAGCCCACTTGCCTCGTTAAGGCACTCCTTGCCTGCCTTCAGCAACCGTAATACCCTTCCAAAAACCTCTCCCAGTTTCTGTGCAGTTGTCTGAACCAGTATAAGCTATTAGGAGACATACTAGCCTACAGAAACAAAGTTTCAAAGGTTAGCTGTGCCTTATTTAAGAAAAATAATAAAAAAAGAAGTAATCTCATTTTGCTTGCAAACTATCACCCAACAAGTGGAAACAACAAAATACTGTTCCCATTCTCTAACAGGAATTAGAATTTTCTAATATGAACAGACAGCTCTATTGTAATTTCATTGTTTTCTGAATAGCAAACACATAGAGCACAGCCTGTAAAATGAGAATTTGCTTCCCCTTACATGCGTATCTTGCAGTTGTCAGTCTGAAATGTCATCTGCTATCCAATCACACTTTTTGAAGCTCTCTGCTGCCAGCTTCCCATTTTACTAACCAACTTAGTATCAGCAAATATTTTAAGGAGGTTAAGAGACTGTCAATTAAGATAACAAAAACAGAACTCTATAAAAATTGCCTCACTAGCTCTTTTATGCCTATGGAGAATGGGAAGAGATGCATCTTTTTTTCCACAAAAGTGACTAAACAGCAGCAACATTTTTGTAAAGGGGAAAGCACAGTTCAACATTTTCATATGCAATAAAGAAGACTATAATAATGTAATAATGAAACTCCCTTTCAAATTTATATCTGAAAGCACAGGTTCATCCTTCAGTCTCACTAAGTCTCAGTGTATGCAAACATAATGCTGGTAAGCCAAAGAAACCCTAAATTGTTGTATCAGCCCTAAGGCACAGATAAAAAGGTTATTTTCAGGACTTCCTACAGCTTACAAAAGGGAAGCAGCCAGAGAAGCCCTTTCTTAAAGCAAGTCTTCAGAAATCTCTGCACCACTGAACGAGATTCTCTCCTTCACACAGCTCCCTTAACTACCCTAATTTGAAAATATTCCAATTAACATCTAGAAATGAGCATAAAAGGAATGAGGCTGCTAGCTCTCCCATTCCTATCCAACAGGAACAAAGTTTTCTTTAGAGCAAAAGTTACTTCTGCTTGTTATCTAGCTGATAACTAACAAAAAAACCTAGAAACCAAAAATACCATTACCATCCCACTCCTCCATTTGCAGCTGTTGAATTCCATACTTTTTTTTTTTTAAAGCTTCTGAGGAAGGCTTTTCTCAGTCATTTTTCTGGGTTAAGATTTTAAACAAACAATTAAAAATAGTTGTGAGTTAGGAAATTGAAAGTATCTTTTGCTGGTAATTCCTCCATAAGTGCATGTGCTATTTCCTCCTCACTTTGCTCCAAAGAGCAAGGTATTTTAATAGGATAATGTGAAAGCTTATAAAACCATCACTGAGGGTGCAAAGATTTAAGAAGGGAATGTTTAATTTTAGTTCAGCAACACCAATAAGGTATCACAGCTGGTCTTTTAAAAATCTTAACAGTTAATTCTGTATAGATCAGGAAAATAAATGCTTTTTCAAAAGATGATTGGCAATGTAAATATTACTAACTACTGCCTTTATCCATATTTAAATATAACAAAAGCAAATCAAATTATGCAGAGAAGAGGGAAAAAACTGAACTTGAGTTTTAAGAGCTTTCTGGTAGGCATCCTCTCTTGCCTTAAATCTTCCCTCTCATCTACTTCCACTCTCATTCTCCTCTGTATCTTTGCCTCTTCTTCTGAAAGCAATAACTCCTACAGTCAATATTCCTGTGTTTGGTGCTTGTCCAAATCTTTGTTACTTGATAACAACCACAAGTTCCTGCTTCACAAACTAGCCTTTCACAGCCTTCTGCTTCTGTATGCATCCCATCTGAACCACAACAAAAGTCATATGTGTTTTCCATATAATTTTCTACCTCTTTTTCTGAGAGAGAGAGGAAGTAGGTTAATGAGTTCTGATGTATTCAGTTATGCCAGATACTTACTCAGCTGGAACATTCACTGCAGATGATCAAATCACTCATTCAGTTGTGGTCTGGAGTTATTTTACATAGGGCATCAAAATAGTTTAATTCCTTAACTTAAAAAAAAGTTCCAAGAAAATTCCAGATCTATTTAAATTGATTAACATAATTAAAAAAGAAACTCACTAAAACATGATCAGAAATAGCAACTTGATATTGACAAAAATAAACAAAGACAGTACTGCAAGTGTAAACATTTTACTGAGCAGACATAAAAACAGCTTTAAAAGAATAACTGTCTTTAGTAGAAGCTGAGGTCAATACATTATAAAATGTGAAAACAACTTTCAGCTCTAGTTAAGATGCAACAAAGTTCTCGAATATGATATATAGTCACCCAGAAAAATGCAAACAACAGATCTAGACAACTTGCACAGGCATAATTTTCTCAGGAGAAAATGAGGGAAAAAAAACCCCACCACCAAATAAAACCCCCAAAACTTGAATTCATTCCACCCATCTAAAGTACTACGTCTGTTCCAAAGAGGTTAACTGTGTTTGTTCAATTTATTTGGATATTAAATGCAAGATAAAAGATCTCTAGGCGAAATGTAAAAGATCGTATCTTATTTTTGGGAAATAAACAGATTCCAGAGGTGTGTTCCTGCCCAGCCAATCCCGAGGCTGTCGTGCAGCTCTGCCACCTCTCTGAGCCCAATCACAGCCATGAAGGGAAACTCGTTTTGCAGTTTGTCTCGGCAGTGCTGATGATGAATGGCTGCTTCAGGGGAAGAGATCAAGCTGGGCAGTAAATCTTCCTATTTGTTCCATCTGCTTTTCTATTTTAAACAGCTGCAGTGATCAGCCTGGCATCCTACATTAAGTACATGTGAATTTCATAAGAGAAAACATTTCTATAAGTGAAAACATGACTTAGGGAGGACAAACCTTTCTCAAACTGAACACTGCAACTTCGGCAAACAGCTGCAGAAATTTACTATTATTTTGTATCTGCCTTCCAGAAAAGATATGGCATAATCATAGCTCGAATTTACAGCTTTTACAAAGTCTACTTTGCAGCCATAGCTGGTTTCATGATGGTGTTCTCCACCTTCCATCTTCCTGCCCAGCTCCATTTTGCAATACAACTTGTAAGATGGCAGAAGTAATATGCAAAGAGAGTATGTTTATTAGAATATGCAACTAAAATATACAAAAGCCTCAAATATACAAAAGCCTTACTTATCTTGTAACTGTGCTGAGGTTGTACTAATGTAAGGTATGCCAATCCAGCCTGGCTCCAAAGATCACCATTTTAAAGGAATGCTTTCAATAAAGCCCATTACTGATTTTAAGCTGAAAAGACTGGTAAACATACTGAGACAAGCCATGGGTTTGGGTAGTTTTTTCCTTTAGTTATAAACACCATTCTTGACTGGTGAGATTCCAGTGTGCCCAAATGCAGCTTTCACTTATACTTTCACTGTGTTGTTCTTTGTCTCCTGACATACTGTGCAGCACTGCTGTGTTCTGCTAAACAGCTTCTTCACTTCCCAAAGCTAGCTATATTTCAAATGCCAGCAAAACAAAGTTTAGTGTCTTGGTAAGAATATCTACCCTACTCCCGAACTGAAATGTTTCAGGATTCTAAGGAAGGAGAATGCTAGCACATGTAGATGCAAAGACTGTAACATGGTTCTTTTCCTATTACTGTTTCTCTCCCCCACCTTAAATTCAGTTTCTTTGAAAGTTTGAATATGTTTAGCCACTACCGAATTAAAGTAAATGAAAAGTGAAGTGAAACGGCAATAAAATGAAATTGCAAATACCAGCACTATATTTTGCTTTTTCAAAGTCTCACAAGAAATTACAACACCTCTTAGATAATTTCCACTATAATCTATTTATGGATAATTTTCTTCACATTAATATGTCATGCTGTAGAAGTTTTCTACAGTGCCATGGTATTTAAAAGTTAGCAGAAAATATTTCAACTAAATATACTTCTATAAATACATCCTATCAGTTTTTCACATAACTCAAAACTATTGTGAAGCTCCATGAGCATTATTTACATTTTACAGATAAGCAAACTGAAATGGGGCTATAACTCTTCCAAGATCACGCAGCAAATCAGAGAGTGGCAAGGCCAGGAACAGCACTCATCTCCCAGGCTATTCCTAGAATTGTTAAGCCCATTTCAATATTGTTGAAGCAGAAGGTACATTTTGGGGAGAAATGCTAGAGGAAGATTTCTTAGTAAGGAGTCAGAGAGAACAATCTTGTGCCAAGTTCTTGAGAGATCAAAGTCTCGATTATATTTCTGTCCCCTCCTTGCAATAAGACAACATGCTGAAAGTGTCTTTCAACAGCAGGATACATGAATGTGAATGTGACACCAAGCTGGCAAAGGCTTCAGAAGTTAAGATTTGATCTTAAAGGCTAACTACAGTATCTTTTGATTAGCAGAATTTAAAGCTAACATGTCTATACATTCAATGCATAACTTTGCAAATACAATGACCAAACAACAAAATAAACCAGAATCCCAGCGTTACTCTCTTAGAAAGAAATCAAAATTATTTGAGAACTGCCTGTACAGTTTCTATTATTTCATAAGTTTTGTTTAAAATAAGATTTTAATATTTGAATAAGTTTTAAGGCTATTAGAGACACTTAGAACCTTTAAGGAGACTTTCAGGAAAGGAATTGCAATTTTCTGTATTCAGACAGCCCTAAAGTAGACATTTTGAATATTATTCTAATGGTAACACAACACATGGTTAAGTCAGGCTACCAAGACGTTTTCTTTTGGTTCACCAGTAAGGAATGGAAAAATTGTGCAAAAAGCCTCTGCACAACCAGCATAAAAAAAAAAACAGGTCAAAGTAATAAAAAAAAAAACCAACCCAAACAAAGCAGAAAGATTCTACTTCACTTACTTGCTTTCAGCAGTATCTTAGATTTATGCAGATAATCCTAAATTGTCATATTCTGTCAAGCAGCTGCAACACTAAACTGTGACCTCCCTCAGGCTGACAGTTTTTCTTTCATTTGTGATTTCAAACAGTTGAATTTTGCTTGCTTTATTTCCTCACCTCCCCACCCCCATGTCCTGCCCCGGCAGTACCTTCTTCTGTTATGCTACTGTGCGTCAGCAGGATACGTTCCTGCAGCCCTGCATGCTGCATGATGCAAGAATGTGCAATCTGGAAGGGCTGTTATTGATACAGTCCCAGCAAGGTATGTGCCTTATGGGCACACAAAGTTGGGCAGATCCTGTCCGTACAGTCAATACAGAAATCAATATCTTTATGTAGTAAGCACCAGTGGAAATGAACAGATGTTTAAAAACAAATCTTTTATTTCCTGACGCAACATGAAAGTTGGCATCATGCGACACTGTAGGAAAATAGTAAGATGATGGCAAAGTAGGAAGCAAGAGCAATGAGATGACAATGACAAAACAGGGAAGGGAAAAAGCTGAAACGAGTTCACTTTAGGATACACTAACTGAGGTAGTCATCAAGTCATCAGACATGAATATGATCTATGTCCAGACAGCTGAGACAGAAAATGGAATCTGAAATTCGGAGACCAGGGATAGTCTACCTCAAAGAAAATTAATAGAGAAAACATTGATCAGTTTGATAGTGCAGAGTAAGTGTAAAGAAAGCTACAACAATAATACCCTGCAAATTTAATTAACATGAACATAGAGAATTTGCACAAAAACACTAGAGTCAAAAATCTTTATTAGCCTGGGACTAAAGACATTTATTGAATAGATTCTGCCATTCATGTTGCTTTCATTTTTTAATTCTACCAATCTAATATTTACAAGTTCCGCTCTTTCCTTACAATCCCTGGCTGCAAAGCTTAGTGACTGGCTGCTATCTGCCAAGTATTCTTGTGCCTTAGCAGGATATAGGCACTTCATTCCAATAACATGATTTTATTTGGCAGTTGGCACAAAACAGGCATTAGGGTTATGATACAGTACTTGGTTGTCTCAACAATCTAATGCTGAATGAACTTTTATCTCCACAGCATTTGGTAATCAGACTATTAAAAGGTTAAAACAGGCAAAAACGTTTCTAAAACTTTTTCTCCTACAGAAATCTTCGTATTCCACAGGGTACTTTTCAAGGACAAGAACACTAAACAATCAGCCAGAGGTGCATAAATTCCAAAGCAATATTTATTGTGTTACTATTAGCTACACTTTCTCCATATACATCTCTCTGCTGCCCCATATAAACACCCACACAAAGCTCTTCCTGAAAAATACTGCTTCACTTTGAAAATATTCTCAAAGCTTTATGTTCTCACAATCTTCACAGATCACAGAATTTTCCTTTCCCAGAGCATAACAGTGAAGGGGAGATAACACTGAACAAGCCTCAGAAAATTCTTCCTAACTTCACAAGCTACTGTGTTGCTCTCCCTCACCAAACTGTACTTCTCTCTTCTCCACTCCAGAAACAGCAACTAGACTTCATGTCTTGTTTCAGCTCTGTCTCCAGAGAAGCAAGCAAACAGCACTCATTACAACCCCTGCTCAGCTCTGAGCACTGCTCCCAGCACTGCTGCACAAGTCTCTGCCTGGCTCCAAACTCACCTGAAGCAGTAAGCCCAAAAGCCTCTGTCCTCCAACAGGCTGATGTCTTGAGACAGAGGTGCAACCTGCCAGACTGTCATATGCTGAAACCCACATCTCAAATTCTTCTACTCCAAGAAGGAAAAAATCACTAGAAGAAATGGTAGTATTTGAGCTTGGACTCTGTCCTCATTCCATAAAAGCCTAATGCCAGAATTCAGCACTTGTCTTCCCCTTCAGCTTACAGATTGGTTCTTCTAAAAGGTAAAAAGTAAAACTCACAAACCAGTACTTGGAAAATGTAAACTGTAAGAGCTCAATACTATTCCTGAACTCTGGTCTAGGTACAGATCTAAATACACTCCCTAATGCCTCTATAAAATCACCCCTTTCCAAACCAGCTGGGTCTAGTAATGCATAAGGTTACACAAAAAGCAAGTCACTATGGGATAGATTAAATTAATAAATGTCCACCATTTAGGTCGGGGACATTCCCAGATTTCCATCAGGAGAAATCAATCAGATCATTACACAAGCCCAGCCTTACCAGGTTCCATTTTGCACAAACAGCTACTTCCCTGGTTCCACACCCAAAGTATAACGATCTACAATAAAAGGGCTTACTCCATCTTTTCAAGGACATTGATAACTTAATGTTAAAAGGAAAACTATGGGGGTTTTGCTTTCCTTTGGTTTTGTTGCTTGTTTCTCTATTTGATATTTTGAAGATTAAAACTTCACAGAAGAGGGAAGGAATTGCCAAAAAGGAAGTCTGCTAACCTGACAATGGGCCAGCCTTTGGTTTTATGCTAGCTATTCCAGAAACAACAACGAACCAAACAAAAAACCCCAGACTATTTTGAAGTTCCATATTTATAACTCTAGGCTTCTGATGTTCATAAAAGCTTTTACAACTAGGAGGTCACTAAACAGTCACCCCAGGTATCATATAACTAATTCATGTCACTTGGGGAAGGTAGGGAGAAAACTATTAGCCCAGTCTTGTGGGAAAACGGAAGAACTGGCCATCATCAGCCATCTTCTTTAATCTACTGCCA
Organism: Irena cyanogastra; assembly: GCA_013397155.1. NCBI lineage: Eukaryota > Metazoa > Chordata > Aves > Passeriformes > Irenidae > Irena > Irena cyanogastra. Next base: position 192,527 of record VWZV01006890.1, on the reverse strand, counting down.
ATAGATTAAACCAATAATTGTCTACAGCACCACTTGATGTTTGGCATTTGCTACATTTCCTTCCTTTCCAAAATCCTTTAAGAAAAAGTTTTGAAGATGCTAGAATATACGTTTAAGCATGCAGACATGCTTTAACACAAAAGGAAAAGTAAACATTAATAAGAGCTGTTATCATAAGTTCATACAACTGCAAACAATCAATTTACCACCATTTTGTGAGTTAAATCTTGTCACTTCAGCCACAGCAACTGACAGCATGCTCCCCATTTGATCAGTTTTGCACAGCAAGTCAGACAAGTCAGTTTTTATAGACGAGCTACTCCAAAGGTAATGGTAATTTAGTCAATGTGCAATCATGGGAAGTTACCCTAAAATCAGAAGGCCTGAGAGTGAAGGGAAATGTTGGCGTATACCCTGTGAGTTCAGTCACAGAGAAACACTCGGCTCTTCAGGTTGCAGATTTTCATGGTACTGTTAATGGAAACCTCTGGCATTTCACAATGCCCATGGCCATCCACTATGAGCAAGATTCAATTGCACACATATCTATGTTTGAAAAAAGGTCTATTAAAAAGAGTAGAAGCAGTGTCACTAAAGAGATATGTATTTCATCTCCTATTGTTTGATATAATTAGGAGATGGGGAAATAAAAAGGCCTCTGCACATTTAATATATGCTATTATGTCATCTAGTTGCATGTTTGCTTGAGGCTTACTTCATTTGGCCTGAATATAAACTTGGAAGAACTTCAGGTTCTTTTAATGCTAATGATCTAGTTCCTGTATAATACAGTCAAATGAAAAAGCTTGACATGGGAAAACTTAAATAGCAACAAGAATACACAGTTCTCTTCAAGAAGAATTTTAACTTCAGCCTCTCTAAAACTCAACCCAGTGTACAATACTTGTTGACACTGTTTTGCTCTTCCTCCAGACTGTCCTGCTGGTTCTGTAACCCTGTTTCGGCCATTTAGCTGCAGTAGTGCTGGTTACTCACATCTCACTGCCCTTGGATTTTGAAAGCAAGTTGCAAATCCACTAGAGACCAATTATTTCCTTTCTAGGTGCCAAACTGGTCTATGAAGTCTTATACAAACACCTATTGATATTTTGAAGAACTGTTCTTCTTTTCCCTTAATGGGAACTTCTAGATGCAAAGATTTTTTCTCCTAAACAAAGATAAACAGAAAACTCATAAAAAATACCAAGAGACACCCAGTTTTGGTTCAAACCTCCACCAAGAGGTGGCAGTCAGTTATAAAGGAAGAATGAAACTACAGTGCCCTCAAGTGTGAGGGGATATGAATTAGAAGAAGTCTGGAGATCTAGTAAGGGAGAGAGAAGTTCTCAAGCCTTCAGGAAGGATCCTCACTGAAGAAAACAATGCTTTCCAGCACGTGGGGATAATTGCCCTTATGCATTAGGACAGTCTGAGTATTATAAACGTGTGCAAGAAACAAATGACAAAACATCTCCACTTTCAACTGCCTTTTCAGATGTTTGTGAGCTGAAAGTTTTGTGTGCATTCTCATCACAGGAACATAATAAAGGCAGTTGAGTTAGTGTAGAAGCTTCTAAATAGTATTTCAAGGAATTACCATCTTAGTGGACAGTCAAATTTACAAATACAATAAACACTGTGCAGACAAGTCCAACAACGTTGAAGACAACATTTCTTCAAGTGTCTGAATATCTTAGGAAAGATCACACGTCACTCTATTACTCACTAACACAAAAGTTATCTTTTCTACAGTTATACAGAAATTGTGGAGGGTATTGCACCTTAACTAGTATTCACAAAACCTGTAGGTCAAGTTGGAAGTCACTTAAGTTAACCAACAGGAAGCACTGAAGACAGGAGTGCCTTATCAGTCTCATCTCTCACTGTGCTAGAGCTTTCTGCCCACCACAAAAAGGCAATGGCATCTATTCATGACCACAACCTCAAGCTGAGAGACTGGTGCTCTCACCTCAGCAGTGAGATCACTTAAACAAGATAGAGGCCAAGTCCAAATCATTAATGGGCCCAAGGTGATGTCATCTCCTCTCTAAATAAAGTTAAGCTGTTTAATGATGGCAACACAACCAGCACTTCCAACTACATTAGTCCTGCTTTACATGCAATTCTTAACTTGTTCACAGGCCTGGAAAGGAGAGCAAAAGCTAGTTCAATTCTCTCATCTTTGGAGCCCAGGCATGTAAGGGGCATGACTTTGAACCACCTCAGGGAAAAAAGGTGCTGAACCCAGAGTCCTCACTCTTTAGAAATGCTCTAACCACTAAGCTATTACTCAGGAGTGGGAGGGGTAACTCTGGGTTGTTTTGTGCAAAGCCCATCTGATAGGTCTTCAGTAAACATGCTCCAAGAACACCACGTTCTGCAAGCCCTGAGAGGAGATAAAAGGAAACATTTAACCTCTGGATCCACAGCAAGCTTACTTGAGCAAAGGCATGGAACTACTGCCCACTTCCGGACCTGAAACACCCTCAAGCATGGCTGAACATCTGATGAGGTTCTGCCTAAACACTCACTGAGTTTAGCTATAGGGTTAGAAGGATCCTGAGTTTTGAAGCTCTGAATTGGGTCATAAACACAAGCTTCCTGAACTCAGCTCCTGTCTTTAGACTGCATAATTGTCTTTCAGTGACTTAGTGAAAACCAGAACCTTTGTCTTGACAAATAATTATAACACAGGACAGAAGAACTCCCATGTTGGTGGCTATAAATGCAGAAATCTTAAGTTATTTTATTCCATTTAAAACAAACAAACAAACCCTGAAAACCTGACCAACCAAAAAAAAAATATACCATCAGCTGTACTATAAAAACATTACGTTTGAAACGCAAAGCATTCTGATGTTAGCAACCACCAGAAGTTGAGTCTACCTAGATTATTTCAACTTTCAATTTTTAAGTTTTTGTTCTACTGTAGGGAGAACATTTTCCTGTTAGGCTTACCTTTTCCTATAGTGCCATCTGTTGCAGAACCTCACCTCTTTTATTGTTATTGTGAACAATACATCAATGATAAAGCAGGGACAAACATGTCAATGAAAATACTGCATAGTAAGCTCTGTCACAATCATGACCTAAATGTATCCCAAGCGGCTGAACTACTTCCCCTGTAGGAGGCTGTAAGAAACAGTAAGTAACAAAGTATAAAAAACAAGATAAAAGCTACCTCTTTCAGTTGCATACATACAGTAAGGGAGCTCAAAGAATTTGAAGAGTATTTGCATCTAAGAGGCCACAAGCTTCAGCCCCCTTCTTTCACTAAAAATACCACCTATATTCTGATGCGTTAGACACTGGTAGTAAATCTCTGGGGACACGAGCAGTCTGTTGGGTCATTGCTACAGCCAAGGTTGAATTAAGTAGAGCACCATTCTTACTGGATGAGGCCATGCTATACAGCAGGATAAAAGCTGAAATGCAGCCAGGAAGTTTCACCATGCAGGGTCCCGCTGAGCACACACCAGCAACTCCTGTGCACCACAGTCACATAGCAAAGAATACAGCTTCTTCTAGCAAGTGAGGACTGCCAAAGAATTCTATTTTCCACTGTCTCTCTTTATAATAGTGGACAATTAACAGCATTTAAATAGATTTTAACCTTTTTATTCATTAATTTTGTTTAACGGGAACTAAAAAGTCCTAAAACCGTAAATATCAGCCCTCTCTTCCCAACCAGAATCTACTCTTTTGTTGAATCTGTTCTTAGAAAAACTGGTTAGGTGCCACGTGCTAGTTTAAAATTCTTCACTGGTAAGCTCAAAATGAAAGTTAAGAGTTATTCACCAAAGTTTTCTAATAATTTCATTTCCCTTAAAGTCCTTCATATAGATCCCTTGCTAGATCCTTCAGAAAAAGAAAATAGACTGATCATGGCTATTATTTTCACTTGGTACCTCTACTAGTATTTTCTGGTTAGATAGGGGAAAGTCTACGCCATGGCCAGCAACAGAAGACACCATCATACATAGTCAGGACTGATTTCCTTCACAAATCTCAGCTTTTTGACCCTGACTCTTTCAGCTATTAAAACATCATTGCAGTTGGGTAGGGGACTTTTTCTGTTGTTGTTATGGCTTTGGGGTTTTTTTAATACGTGGGAGTGTATGCCTCCTGTGTTCAGACAAGGTGACTTCATGCAGTGAGTGCCTTTTTCCTTCTTTCAGTTTCGTTTTTTTAAAAGACATATTGATGCCAAGGCTCCATTAACAATACAGAGGTAATATTAGGGAAGTTTCAGTTGGAGATGCCTTGCGAAACTGAAATAGTGACAATCATGAATTAAAATAGAAATAGTCATGAAACTTGAATATAGTGGTGATTATTCATAATTAATATATAAGGTGCTGATTCACCTACTATCACAAACTTCTTATTCATGAATGCTTTTCTTCTCCCTTTCCTATATCTGTGTCAATCATCACTGCAGTAAGTCAGTTACATTATTTAAAAAGAAAACTAGCAAGATAGCATCATCAACAAAAAATATCTAAAAATATGCCCCATCTCAAGAAGTTTTCATGTTACTTTTCTACAAACTGAAATAGCATGAGACAAAAAGGACTAAAGTTTCATTTTTCAAGAGTTTTACAGTAATACATCTCAATTCATATTGATGTCACTTCAAACAAATCAAAAACTGGCAACAAAACATGAGACATGAAGTCTCCCCCAAGTGTTCCTTCAAATTCATTACATCTTCCTGGAGCAGGTGCACCAGCTTAAGTTCATTCCACGTGGAATTCTGTGAAGCACGTATGAACGATGAATGTCTATTTACTGCTGTGGTAACTGGCACACCTGGTAGCCCACACTGAGCCAATTTAGTCCTGAAAATATTGCAGCTGCATTCATATGACATTACATTTAACCTCTCAGGCCATGCTGAAAGGTACACCACACAAATAAATAGAGACACTGTGTTTCCAGGCTCCATGTGGCCCATCCAAAACTTGCTCCCTGCATCTCTCTACTCTCAGTGTAACTTCTCAGATTAAGAGAGAAGTGTGAGAGTCAGCACAGTGATCATACTTATGGCCACTGAAACTCCAGGAAACCTGAAACCTGTAAGAGGAGACACATGATTGTTCATAACAAATGGAAGTATAAGAGAGTTTTGGAACAGAATCCTGCAGCAATGTTTCAAGATGCTTCTGGACAGACCAACCAGCACAGGGGCCTCAACCATGCAAGCACGTGTATGCTTCACTCCACCACACAGGAGCAGCCATTCTGGCAATTTAGGACTGCTCCCAGGAATAATAGGCAGATGTGATTTTTTTTCGGATAATTTCTGTGGTACACAACATTTTTAATGAAGTACCTGCTGGTTTATTTTTAATCTATAATTTTTAGATCATGGTATTAATGTAAGTACCCTCAGTAAAGCAGTTCCTTCCAAATGTGAGAGTAAGTGCCGAAATACTACTGCTAAGACAATAAATAATGCAGTTCAAAATTAAAATTTTCAGAAAAAAATCAAGGGAAAAAACCCATCAAATCCTACCACAACAATCTAATTGAACAGATGTGTTTAACACCACAATAAGTTTCATCTAAAAAAAGAAAAAATGCTTTCTTCTTGTGGTACAAAAAAATTTGTGTCCTATTTCTATAGCACAACACACTCTTTCCCCCTCTTCAAAAAAAGATCCTAGAAGCTGAACTTCAAAAAAGCCATGTAAACATGTACTTCATCCTAGTTTTCTGAAGTCAACATATATAGAAGTGTTCTAAAAAGAAAGAGAAGATAACGTTATGATTGGAGAAATTACTTCAGCATATTTCAGTCTTCACCAAAATTCTTGTTCAACTCACCTCATTAATCTAACTGGATTACCACTACTCAGGTTAAATCCTTCACCCACCTTACAGGGCCTTCAAAGCTTTCTCACTACTTTGGCTTTAATATAAAGCACTTTTGGACTAAGGTAAATAAATTTCATAGCATCTAGACAAAATGTGTTTTTTTTCCTAACTTGATGAAGTTATAAGACCTCAAGTACTTATTTCTCAATGTGACATCTCGTCAATAAAAATGACCTTTAGAGCCAAGTTAAGTTTTGAGATGAGGCAGAGCAAGTTTCAAACTCCAGTTCACTACAGATCCCACTTATGCTTGAATGAGATACTCCTACATCCAAGGCAAATGTTCTAGGATTTTTACAACTCTAAATGAAAACAAGCCTAATGCTTGAGAAGATCTACTTTGTCTGTTCAACTGCCTTCACAAGCCACTTACTCGAGAGATGCAAACCAGAGACTGGAATGCGAGACCTTCATATTCATAGTTTTTGGCTATTCTAAGTGCATTTTTCTTCCTATTCTTCATGGGACTTTCAGACATTACTGAGGTAGCCTTTCCCTGCAAGCACTTTGCCAAAAGCAGCACATTTTCACAAAAAGGAGGTTTTTTGAGACATCAATCAACTTTGTAACAACCAAATAAACACTGATATCCCAGCAAATTCTAAATTTCACTCTCAAGAAAATACACCAAAAAACTAGTTCCAATATTGTGGTGGCTTGATGCTGGCTGCATGCCAGATCTCCATCAAAGCTACTCCATCCTTCCCTTCTTCAGCTAGACAGGAAGACAGAATATAATAAAAGAAGCTCATAGGCCAAGGTAAGGACAGGGAGAGATCACTCACTCACCAGTTACCATCACAGGTGAAACATACTTGATTTGGGGAAATTAATTTAAATTATTAATAAATCAGAGTAAGCTAATGAGAAATAAACCCAAAATTTCAAGCATCTTATCTCCCCCCCAACCCACTTTCTTCCTTCCCTCACAATTTTTTGTACTTCCTCTTCCCTAGCAATGCAGAGGAACAGGGAATGGTGTTGTGGTCAGATACATTGTCTCTGCTGTTCCTTCCTCCCCTGCTCCAAGGGTCCCTCCCCACAGGAGGCAGTTCTCCATGATCTTCTCCAAAGCACATCCTTCCTAAGGGCTGCAGATCTTCATGAACTGCTCCAGCTTGGCTCCCTTCCAGTGGGGTGGAGCTGTTCAGGAATGGACTGCTCCAGCATGGGTCCCCTTCAGGGTCACTAATCCTGCCAGAAAAACCTCTACAGCTCCATTCTCCACAGGGCCACAGGTCCTGCCAGGAGCCTGCTACAGCACAGGCTCCCAGACGTCCTCAGGCATCCACCTGCTCTGGTGTGGGATCCTCCACACCGTGTAGGTGGAGATCTGCTCCACCATAGACATCCACTGGGACATGACATCCTGCCTCACCATGGTCTGGACCATGGACTGCAATGGAATCTCAGCTCAGGTCCTTAAAACACTACTTCCCCCTCCTTCTTCACCGCCCTTGTCTGCAGAGCTGTTTCTCTCACATATCCCCTTCTCTCACTGCAGTTGCTATTGCTCAGGGCTTTTCCCCCTTTCTCAAAAGACATTATCCCAGAGGTACCACCATCGTCACTGATGGGCTCAGCCTTGGAGAGTGACAGGCCCATCTTGGAGACAACTGGACATAGGGGAAATTTTCAGCAGCTTCTCACAGAAGTCACCCCTGTAGCTACCCGGAAAGGAAAATCTTGCCATGCAAACCCAATACAAATACAGAGCCAAGGGGGTGAAATCCATTCTTCATTAAATAATCTGCTGCACACATTTCCTGGATTTCATTTCCACTACAAGAGAGGAACAAAAAAAATTGCTGTAGGAGCCTTCTAGAAATTTAGAGTTTGCATCAATAATGAGAGCATTCCCTTTAGGAGGCTCTCCTGCAGATGATGCCAGATTTCCAAATCAGACTCTGTGAAGAGTCATGATCCCACCTAATTATGTGAAGGAAAGCAACTGCTATAATGACATAATAGCAGTTTCTCTTCTATATTTTCTTATAGTAACAGAATATTATTGCAACAGAATATTATACAGCATGCTGCTTCAGTTCTTTATCATTCTATGACATTCAGAATTGTTAAGAACTCAAACCTTAGAAGAAGGTTCCCCTTGCCACTTCGAAGTCTCAGGGTTCAAGACTTCTCAGAGAGCTCAATATTCAGAAACACCAACTATTAAGAGGTATCACACTACTTTGAAAAGAAACTAGTTTACAGACTATTATCCACGTGATGACTGTCTTAGTCTGTTGGAGATGGAGAGCTTGATTTCAATGAGCATCAGAATCTACTGTTGCACCAGATAAAGGAATCTAGTCTCAAATTAGGCTATTAAATTATATTATCCCTGGCTTCTATTACATACAGAAGGAGAAGATATTTCACATGATACTATCCCTAGGAAAATCACTTCATTCTAGTTCAAAATTAATTATGCTTGGCTTAAGAATTTAGAGTTAGTTCTATGTTAGATCGTCTCTTACATTGTATATACATAATAAAAACTTACAGCACATGCTCTTTCCAGTTTGATTTTCACTTACATTTCTTGGCAGTTTAGACAAACAAAGGAGCTCAATGATTTTTACACGTCATGCCTAGTTGGATTGGCCACTCTTATTTTTAAATATATATTCAAATACTCTACCCCGGAATGTGGTCAAGCAACTTGGACAATGTCCTATTTGCATAGCTATCAGTGGTGGGCTGAGCTCAGGCCATGTGCTGGTTTTGGTGTTGAACAATGCTAAAACCAGTCTGGCTAACTGACCCCAAATCAGTAACCTGATAGTGAGGCAAAGATTTGGCAGACAAGCTGCTAATCTGACCTGGCAGACACGGGACTGGCAGTTGGTCACTTGATACCACAGAAATCCAGTCCAATTTCATAAGTTAAGGTTTCTCTAGCATATCCCTTCTTGACACTCCTCAAGGTTAAGAGAGAGATCTACCCACGAGCATTGGTAGAGTGAGTTACATCCATGTCTACTTAATTATTCCTCTTGTGAGCTTTAATATAATTGTTTTGCAACAGTTCGCTATACTAGTGCTAGCAGTTTTATACAGTGCTAGCAGTTTTAGCTTTTATACTGTGCAGGAAAGAATTCTGGGGCTAAGATTGGATCCAGCCACACCTGGACCCCTCTCTGAGAAGGAGTTTAGAAAGCAAGAGGCTCCTTTCAGCACCTCGTGGTTCAGCGGCAGGACTTGTCACTCCACCCTTGATAAGTAAATAGAGCAAATGTTTAGAAGATTAGTATTCATTTTTCTGCTGAAGTTTTGAAAAAACATGATGATAGACTTTTATGTTTGTTTCTGTTACAGAATCAAGAAGCTGTCTCCTTACAGCTGTCTAAAACAGCTACATACAAAAACAAGAATTTCACACCAGATCATCACACTGGACAGAACCAGACAGGTTATATTAGCAAAGGATAACCTGGAACAAGTTTGCACAAAAGCCATAGATTTCAAACAAAACTTCAAGCTTTGGCCTTTCCACACCAGCATCCCTGACACAAACTCTGAGATTATATCTTTGAAGACATTTTACGCCTCAAAGGCATTTTTATTTATGAAGTCACTGTTAAACAGGGAATTTGTGAGTCTGAGTGAGTGTGCAACTACAAAAATTTTCAGTCTCCCAACACAGTCAAGAAGAGGTTTAGAAGATAGTATTTTATTGTCTGTAAAATGCATTAATTTTTTGACCTCAAGACATCTTCCCAAGTATTTTTTAGCAACTATTTTTTTGAGGGAACAGACAGCAAACCATTTAGCTTTCATATGAGACTTCCATCAGAACTTTGCAATTGCCTTAGTATGTTTTTATGCACATGCATGAAGATATATTGCTGCTGGAAATAACTTTTGAGCCATGTGGCTATCCTACCCCAGAGATCTGATATCCAAGAATAGTACCTCCCCCCAAAACATGCAGATGTGTGACACACTGCACTGCAGACCTCGGGCTCTAAGAGGAGAAACATAGGTGCAAACCACATATATGGGAAGCACACCACAGCTTTCCAGTACAAAATTAATTTTTCCATCATGAAGCAGCCGTATTTTCCACTGCCCTTAGGAGTAATGATCTGCACACTGAATTCAGAATGCATAAAACCAGCACTTTTCCCAAGTCTTCTATCATTATACACAAACATACAGAAACCCCTGAAAAGTAGAAAGAACACAAAACAGTCTATGCTTCCATCTCAGGTATTCACTTAATGCATAAGCTACAAAGAGTTAACTACTACCTTTAGAATCTAAAATTAAGATTTTTACATTGTGCATTACAAATAGTATCTTCTGCATTAAAAAACAGCTTTCATTCCTAGTGAAACCTTACTCAAAACCTTGAATCCTTTAACAGAAAGGCCTGACACCGAATAATGAATGAAAAAGAAGCAACATTTGACATTTCCAATTTACATATACTCTTCTGACAGATTATAGACAATATCAGCCAAGCAGAGTTGCCATGTTCTGAATAGCTAGAAAAGCAGAACGGTACAAGCCAAGATACCAATATGCCTTCTAAAAGCCAGACAAAACCATTTCCATTTGGCTTATTTTCCGGCCTCGAGGAACAGAACAGTAGCAATAAAAATGTCAGAATTAAGTTTATCTTACAGAACAGTATTCATACATCAATTTCTAAGTAAATATAAGCAACCATTACAAACATAACTCTTTAAAAAAAAGTAACCTAGGTGAAGCTATAAGGTTTCCAAAACCTTTTTCTACAGAAAACACAAGTTTTCTGTAACATAAGTAGGAAGGACAGAATGGACACAAAGGAAGTTACAGCAAATATCAAAAGCAATCTTACCCCAGTAAGGCCTTATCTCGTAACATGGTGAGCTTCAGAAAACGTTTTGTGCACTGCAGTTACCAAATACTTAGTAAAGGGACATAACCTTGCACTCAGCACTGACTTGAAATTCACAGAAATAGAAAGTTTTTCTTAAACTTTTTCCTTTCCTCAGTCTTTCTTCTACATGGGTATCAGTGTGAAACTAGTTTAGAACTAAAATTTAAATAAAAGGAAAATCCAAGCAAACAGTTTAATCTGAGTGGAATGTGCTGTTGGCAAACAGGCTGCATTTAAAGCTAAAAGTTTTGTAGCACCAGAACACCAGCAACAGGCTCAGCAAAAAGCTGCAGTGGAAAAAAAAAATCTTTCCGAAAAGAGGTTCTCCTCCTCCCATAAACAAACACCATCCTCTCTCTCCTCAAAAAAAAGAAAACAAAAGAAAAGAAAAGAAAAGAAAAAGAAAAACAAAACAAAACAAAAAAAACCCCAAAACAACAAAAAGGCACACAGGAAAGGCTTTAGAGCTTGAAATAAATTTGCATTTTGAAGTTTGTTCCTCCTTTGAATAAATGTCATATTATTACATGTTTACTCTCTAAGAGTTAAGAAATCCTTGACAAAAATATTTGTCTCAGAAGAAAACTGTTTAAAAACAATTCAATAGCAATCAACAATATTCCAGGGAGAGAAATTTGGTGAAGAGGTGGTTACATCTTGAGTCTCAAAGCTAAGGCCCATAAAGCCAGTCAGCTATTTAGGCAGACAAAAGACTTGCCAGGAAAGACCTGCAACTAAGAAAACTTTATTACTGACTCCAGAAGGCATAGAATACTGAAAAAAGTTACAATTTTTAACTAATTTACAGGAAAAACAAAACCCATATGTTTTCAGAAGCAGTTTTCAGTGCTTTTCTACACTACAGTGCCTGAATTGAAATTAAGTGCTTGCAGTTGCACAGAAGGGACACATTATCAGATTACATAAGTAGCATCACCTCTATTTTTAAAATACCAGCCCAGTATATTTTTTGTGCACTAGAACACAACACTGGGTGATACTTTTAACCCAAAATGACATGAAAGAACAAACTTAGTTTCTACATAATGCTGAAGTAAGGAAAATGGTTAATTGTTTACTAGGTTTAAATAGAACTAAACCAATTCACCTTCCCAAACCAACTTTTGGCAGTAATTTAACCTAAGCTTTCCAGAAAAAAAAAAAAAAAAAA
>VWZV01006890.1:1536-173725 GCA_013397155.1 Irena cyanogastra | reverse complement strand
AAAAAAAAAAAAAAAAAGAAAGCTAGTAACAAAGCTTCTAAACCACACTAATAGTTGAACTAACTCCAAATACATAGAAATCTAAAATGGAGCCATCTGGTCCTGTATTCTGACCTCACCCCAAAATTTAGGTGAGAGATCACCATCTGTTTGGCCTTTGAATAGACTCTGATATCTTGAACCTGACAAAAACAAGTCTTCCCTTAGCAGTCTGTTGCAGTAACTCATCATTCTCACTGGCAACAGACACTTCTCATATGAACCTTTAACGGGGAAGATGCCAGATTAAGTTCTCAACTCAATATTCAAGTTTGGGGTGGTTGTTTGTTTCACTGGCTTAGGCTTAGGTTTTTAAAGAAAAGCTGTCAAGCTTTCCACTTAGACCACGTGAAACCACCAGCTTCGAGAAAAACTCCACACAGAGCCTAAACTGGGTAAAGTAAGTTACACTGTATTTATCACACAGCATGCTACTGAGAAGTCAGACAAAATAAACAGAGACTCTTTCAGCTCAAATTACCCAAACCCAGAATGTGTTTCTATACATATGATAACAGAATGGTTTTTATGTTATACATATTTATGTATATAATGTATAAATTATTATATCTACAATACTTTCATGTATTATTATTATATTTCCCCGGATTTCCCTATATTCAACCTGTTAAAGTTCAGGGAGAAAAAGCACAGTAGTGAGAATCAGGCAGCTGTCTCCAAGCACAGCTCTATGTATTCACTTGTGACTAAAAGAAATACCCAAATTTCCTTTTCCTACTCTGCAGCTAAAAGTAGCACCTTTACAGTGCCGTTGGAGCCGCTGATACAAGAATTCCAAGACCCAAAAAATCTGAGGTGAGCAAGACAATCGCAATGCAAGTAACTATAATTAGACTGTAAGAGTGGAAGAGTACAAAGTAACATTTATTTTTGTTAGCATTAGGTCAGTAAATGTAATCCTCTATTGGCTAGGCTGCCTATGAGCTATGAAAAAAAAAATAGTTTGGATCTGATCGCTGCCAGTGGAAAAACTATTTACCAATAAACAACAAGAAGGGCGTTCTGACAGGCTCTGCCTTAACAACAAGCTCATACGGCTTTTAAAGGCTCCAAGACTTCCCATTTATATTTTCAATTGGCAACACTAATATCAATACCCAAATCCTCCCTGCTTTTCTGTTAAAGTTAACCGAGTAATACCACAGCACTGGTCATACAGACTAAAACTAGAATGTTAAAGTTGTCATTTTAGTGCTTCCTTGGGGATGCCCCAACTTTTCAGCCATTCATCGCCAAATCCCCTCTGCTGGATTGCGCTGAAAGTCTTCGTGCTTTTTCACAGAATAGTTGGGGTGGGAAGGGACCGTGGAAATCGTCCAGTTCAACCTCACTGGCAAGGCAGGGTCACCTAGAGCAGGTGAAACCGGAACGCATCCAGATGTTTTCTGAGTGTCTTCAGTGAGATATTCCCCCCCCCCCGCCTCAATAACGCTTTTCCAAATGTTTCTTCGGGGATAGAGCCGTAGGAGTGGGAAGCACTTAGCACGTATTAATTGCAGGAATAGATCTGACAGGGTGGATCAGACGCCCACCTCGTGGCACAGATGAAACCCGAAGGTGCCCTGCGTGGGACGGGGCCGGGAGAGCCCCCGACCCGGCCCCAAAGCCGAAGGGGTGGTCTGCCGCGCTCACCTGCACCCCGCTGAGGATCGCCTCACTCTTCTCCCTCACGTCGGGGAAGGGGCACCTCTTGGACAGCATGAGCAGGCGGGCCAGCGCCCCNGACCGACCCCCGCCAGTTCCCTCACCCGGGGTTGGAGGGAAATAGCCCCGCCCAGCACGGGGAGCCCGCATGAGAGACACGCCGCCCAGCCAATCGTCTTTCAGCGCTCGCCTCCCGGGGGGCCCAATCGTGGCGGGGAGAGGCAGTTCCAGGAGGGGCTGCTGGGATATTGTAGTCCGGCCAAAGGGCGGTCCTGTGACCCTCGTGGGGGAAGACTACGTGTCCCGGCAGGCAACGCGGCGCACGGCCGGGATCCTGCCAGGGAAGGGCGAGCGGGGTGCGTGCACGGTATTCCCGTCATCCTGCTTGATAGGGTTTTGGGGGGATTTTGCGATCTGTCGCAGCAGGTTGTGGAGCGCCGATGGCTGGCGGCAGCCGGGGGTGAAGCAGTCCTGGCATGTATCCTAAGTAAGCGCGTCAGCGGGAACGGAAAAACTGGCGGTGCTAGGGAAACACAGTCCCGTCATCACTTGGGATAAGGGTGGGAAATCCCCGGAACATTCACATTGAGCAACAGAACAGTTCCGCGGTGTTTTTATCCAAATTAATCCCGGGGATTTTTTTTTAATCCCAGTTGTGCAGGGGCTGATGAACCTGGAGAAGAGAAGGCTCGGGGGGAATCTTACCTGCGCATATATCCAGACATCTGTGTGTGCCTAGAGGGAAGGTGCAGTGAGGATGGAGCCAGGGTGTTCTCGGTGGTGCCCAGTGACAGTATCGGAGGCGAGGGACTCAAATTGAAACGCAGGAGGTTCCCTCTGAACATCAGGAAGCACGTTTTTTACTGTNCCGTCGGCGGCCGCCCCGGAGGCGATGCTCTCTGCGCGGCGAAGCACGGCTTGCCCGATGGTGTCCAGGGTGGCGGCGCGGGCGGCAGCGTCCCGGCTACACAGCCCGTCCCAGCGCACCTCGCCCTCTCGCTCCTCCATGGGGCCGCCCGGCCGCTGTTCCCCCGCCGCCTTCTCCTCCTCAGCAGCCCCGGCGCGGCCGCCCCATGGCNGCCAGGGAAGGGCGAGCGGGGTGCGTGCACGGTATTCCCGTCATCCTGCTTGATAGGGTTTTGGGGGGATTTTGCGATCTGTCGCAGCAGGTTGTGGAGCGCCGATGGCTGGCGGCAGCCGGGGGTGAAGCAGTCCTGGCATGTATCCTAAGTAAGCGCGTCAGCGGGAACGGAAAAACTGGCGGTGCTAGGGAAACACAGTCCCGTCATCACTTGGGATAAGGGTGGGAAATCCCCGGAACATTCACATTGAGCAACAGAACAGTTCCGCGGTGTTTTTATCCAAATTAATCCCGGGGATTTTTTTTTAATCCCAGTTGTGCAGGGGCTGATGAACCTGGAGAAGAGAAGGCTCGGGGGGAATCTTACCTGCGCATATATCCAGACATCTGTGTGTGCCTAGAGGGAAGGTGCAGTGAGGATGGAGCCAGGGTGTTCTCGGTGGTGCCCAGTGACAGTATCGGAGGCGAGGGACTCAAATTGAAACGCAGGAGGTTCCCTCTGAACATCAGGAAGCACGTTTTTTACTGTGAGGGTGACCAAGCGCAGGTTGCCCAAGGAAGTTGTGGACTTGCTGTCCTTGGGGATATTGAAAAGCTGCGTGGACACGGGGCAGCCTGGGTAGCTGTCTCTAGGTGGTCCTGCTTGAGTCGGGGATTGGACCAGATGGTCTCCAGAAGTCCCTGCCAAGCTCAGCCATTTTGTGATTAAGTGTAATCTGCCACTAAAGAGGCTGGTATTACTGTTTCCCTTGCTTTTCCTGCAGAGGAAAAACAAAAAAAAGGAAAGTGCTATTTATGATAAATTTATATTTTCAGCCAAGTCCGTTCCTTGATCTAGTTAACCTCTTGGAAGAGAAGAGAAGAAAACAAGGGCAGAACTGTTTGCAGCTGTCACATTGAAGCAATCATGATACTAAAATTTTGAGTGTACAGAAAGGCAAAAGAGCGCTTGGCAGTAAATTAGAAACAGGACACTGGCCTACATAGGGTCTTGCGTAATTATTTTTAGCTTCTCACATACATGTTTCCTACTCTAAAATTCAAAACTGAAGGTAAATCCAGAATGAGCTACTCGTATGCCACAGAAAGACACAGAAATCGCTTCTGAGTCCAGGAGCACAGCCTGGGCTGGCTCACCAACACCATCCTTTGACAGCTCTCTTCTTTGTAAAGAATCTGATTTCTTCATCTGACATCCTTTTGTTTTCTGGAAATTTCTTTAAAACTTGCATTTACCTGTACCTTTGAAGGAAGACCAGTCTCTTTTTTCCGCCTCTGCAAGGAGACAGCATTGCCATTGTTCAGTAGGGTGGACAGGCCTGGACTGCTTCACGCAGCTGCTTCCTCCAGGCCTTTGGCACCCTGGTGAACAATGTATCTGCTGAAATCAGCACTACCTGTAGTAAATATGAGTCTTGACTTCTCTAAGCACTCGCGGCCTCCACCCACCATAACTGATGGGTTCAAAGAAAGTAGTTCTGCCAGTGCCTTTTATGTTGTTGGAGAGGTTTTTTTGTTGTTGTTTCTTCTGCTTTTTACATTAGCTACCACTTCAGCTTCCCATCCCATTCTGTTGTCACTCATTATGGTCTCCCATTTTCCTGTGAATGGGCATGTCACATCTGTTTGCTTTATTTCTATCTAAATTTTGATCTCCAGAAGTTAGCTAGATCTTATTTTTCTCATCATGAGTTGTTGGGTGTCTCTGACAATGACTACACACATCCAAGATCAGTAGAGTGAACCAGAATCAGAGCTGGAGCTTTGGTGTTTTAGACTTTGGTACAGCTATATTCGCACACTGCCTGCCAAGATTGACTGAAAGTCACAGCACTGCCTTTTATCTTTTAGAAGCTGTTTTTTCCACTGGCTCCAAATGAACTCTGGCTACAGGAAACAGATTGTGAAACTGGCTCCAAGGCCTAAACTTCAGATTTTAGCCCTTTGTTTTATAGATTTTAATGTAGTACTTAGGGAATAGTGATGAGGATGGCTTTATTTTTTTTCCAAACCAAATCTCTGTAGTTTTCTGATACCAGGTCAGGCTTCTTTATGCACTGCAAGACATTGTGGAAATCAAGGTCAAAGGCTACCAGTGGAATTAATCAGAGCCCAAAGTTAGGGGAATGTGTTTGTTTGATTTGTGTGTTCACTGACTGAAGTTAATATGCTTGTTTTTGATCCCTAAAGAATGGATAAGAGAGAGGCAGAATTATGAAGGAAACAATCTGGCAACTCATCCAGAATTACAGCAGTTGAGTTTTCAAAATGATAAGCTGAAGAAAAACAAATTTGTGGCTGTTTTAAACCTCAGTATTTCCTTCCTTCATGATTTATCAACTTCCTTTTTTTTTTTTAACTAGATAAGGACTTCTATAGCCATATGCAGAAGACATTCAACAGCAGAATTATTTTTGAAAATACAATATCTAGTAATTGTATTCATGTTCTTTCTAAGATATAAGATCTAAAATATATTATATATATATTTACTTTTAAAAGTTCATTCCAGTTTCTGTATGTCACAAAAGAGCACTTTACTCCAGAATTCATTTAGTCAAATACTGGAGAACTAATAATAACACAATAAAACTTGTGCAGTCTAGAAGGAACTGCTTTTTAAATTAAATTCGTTCGACTGTTTTCCTTTACACCTGGTTTTCTTAAGGCTTACTTCATTCCGATTGCTAAATACCTACGATGGGATGACACTTCAAAAAGTTCACCCTCCCTTTTTAGATCTGTGTTTTGGCATGTTTCCACAATAAATGGCACTCCAGAGTAAAATGCATTTTTCTTCACAGCTGCCCTCTAAGAAAATAAAGTTCTGTGACTCCTGTTTTGGAAAGAGACACCAAAAAGCCAGAGGCTACTCCTCTACTGCCTTTGAACCCAGGTTCAAGTTTGGTGTCAAGTCCAAATCATTCTGTTTGGGAGGAGATGTGGCCTTTTTTTGCTTCTGAGCATGTGTTCGTACATCTAATGTGTTCTGCCCTATTATGCATTGTAGGTGTACATTTGCACCAAACCCTGCCACCCTGCCTCCTTAGAGGTCACAAATACAGCAAGGATGGGTAAACTAGACACCAGCTTCTTCTTAGGAGACCAAATCTTCTATGCAGAAAGTCTGTGGAATAGTTTATGCTGGAGAGTGGGTTGCTTTGAGAAGAGCTGGGCTCTAGAACTAGAATTAGGCCAGAACTACAGGCCCCTTAAAGTTCTGCTGGACGTTGCCAACTCTCTGACTACACTCCACTTAACTGCATAAATGTAACCTGAAACACTGAGGACTAGGAAAACAGTATAGGTAAACTTAAAGTGCAGTTCTGAAAAACTCCTCTGAGCAGCCACCTGATCTCTTGTTAATCTGTTTCCCGATAGAAGTGTTCAGAATTGTCCCAAGCTGGGCACCTGGGAACCAGTCTCCGCTTTGTTCCCATTTGTGGTCCAGGAAGCAGGTGGAGCAGCTCTAAGAGAGGTCCTGCTGAGTGGAACCTCTCCAAGCCCAACAAGTCAGGGTCTTCTGTTGTAGCCACAGATGGCTTCAGTGCCCCGCAGAATTTGGTAGAGTGCTCACCTTCAGTACAGTAACCTAGGGATTGAAGAATTGCCTTTTAGCTCAAAGGCATTTTGATCAATCAACACCTCCTAACTACCAGGAGAGTGTCCCAGGTGCTCAGGAGGATTGCAAAACGGAAGGGAAGCATTCATCACCTCAGTTGTTGAATTTGTGCTCTACTGGAAAGGATGGCAAATGCATGGCACTAGTGTGAAATAGAAGGAAAGCGACACAAGGATCTGTAGGCACTTATTCCTGGTTTCTGATAAGTTCTCCCAAGCCAGTGCTGTTTTTTATCCAGGAACTGTTTACTACCGGAATGCATAAATTAACCCCAGGACCCTGTTTTGATGATTGAACTAGATGAGAGAAACACCTCCTTGTTTTACTCTGTCTTTTGCCTCAGCTGCCTTGTCCTTGTTTGAGACTCACATGCTTTTTGGACCAGGGTCATAACTTCAAACGAAAAGGTGGTGACTCTGTGTTTCCTTCCTGCTCTTCCTCCTCCCAGTCAAGCATGGTGGTCAGGGATGAGGCATGAATGCTCCCCAGGAACTCCCACTTCCTGGCCAATGCTCTGACCACTGGGTAGCAGCACAGAGAAGGTGGACACTGTTTCCTCCAGCTGCACTTTAAAAGAAAAGTAACATTGCTTATTGGGAATTTTATATCTGCTGACAGCCCAAAAGGCCCTTTAAGCGCCTTTGGCAGGCTGTTAACATCGACCTTGGTGTTTTCCAGCAGTAACACAAAGAAAAATGCTGTGACCAGCAGCCACATGAACTGAAGTCACAGACCAGAAAAGCTACAGGGACTCTTTATTCATTGTTTTAAAGAACAGATTTTGGCACTCACGGCCAGAAGAGGACTCCAAATTCTGAGTCCAAAGAAGATAAAGGTGCCAAGCACCAGGGTGGGACTTCACCCATGTCTATGTTCATAGAGTTTCCTCACCTTGAAACAAAGCTCTTGTTAGCTCCTCACTGAGTGTGCTGCTTGTTTTGGATCTATACCTGCATTTCTTTTTCATGCAGGGAATGTAAGCCTGTCATTACCACACTCAGCCCTGAGGCTGAAAGGCTCATGTATCCTGAAACATCAGTCCCTTATTAGTCCCAACCCTCTGATTTATTAGGGTCACACAGAATGGCAAGAATTGAAGTCAAGAACCTAGAGATCCACTGAATTTCCTTGCATTCAAAAACTGCATATAGTTAATAGGGAAGAAATGCCTATTAAAAACTTTATAATCAATTGAAATAAGTTTTCTGCCTGCAATATTGCACAGGATTTTGTAGCATCTTACTCAGATTTGCTTCTCCTGTATCTCCGAAGCCATGCAAGTTTAAATATACAGATTATATGAAACAGGTAATGCCTTTGACTGTTTTAAGTTTCCCCAGGCAACTCGGGGCAGAAGTAGTGATAAACCATTTCTACATTTTTGAATACTCATTATACGATGTGATACACAAAATATTTGCCATTAATACTTAGAATATTGTGCCTTTTCAGGATGTGCAATTTGAATGTTAGAATTGCTATGATTATTTTGAGTCATGTAAACAAGTGATACTTTTAAAAATCATTCTTCAACAAAATAGGTCTCCAAAATAAGATCAAAGAGTTACTTGAGTTGCTTTCATTTGTTCTGCATATAAAAAGGCAACTATTTTAGACAAAATACGATTTTGGGAATAATTTCTTGCCTGGAGTGAAACTTATCTTTTCCTTTTCCTTGCTAACTTTTTTTTTTCCTCATTCTATTTCCTATGGTGCCTGATTTACAAATGCAGTTTTTGTTCCTTGCCAGGTGCCTAGCTATCATTAGCACAGGAATATATGAAAAAAATGTAGGCATGGTATCTGGTAAAAAGAGACAAATCCTACAAATAATTACCCTCTTTGTGTTTCTCTGCTCAACCATTTCAAGCTTTTGTGGTTATCTGTCTAAATCTACCTCCTACTCCATCTTCTAGGTTAAAGATGGTAGGTTAAAGGATAGTGGATGAAGAGACTGACACTTTCCCTGAGAAAGTGTTGGTGAAAACAGAAGTTTACTTTAAAAGTAAATTCCAGGGCAACAGTGGGGACGCAATCTGTGTATTTAATCTGCCTAGAGGGCAAGTTTGCAGCGTTCAAAACCATCTTTCAGTGATACTATTAAATATTTGAGAAATAAAAGGTGAAAATTATTATGCAGTAAAAGTGTTTACTGTGAATGAATCAACACCTGCAATAATCATCCCCTACCTTCTTACATTTCTTCACTATGATTGTCATTTCAACCCACCCTTGTATTTGCCCTGCCCTACCCTAATATGCCTTTTCCTTTTTGCGTTTGCCTTTCTAATATCTAATAATTCTGCCTGTGCACAGATACAGTATTTTATACTGGAGTCAGTTACCCTTGAAAACCTTGTCTTTACACAACAGCAAATCCTCCTTTTTTTCTTTTATTTTCTTTTTTTTTTTTTTCTCCACGGGTATATAGCCAAAGCCAATAATTTCTTCCTGCCTTCCAATCTACCAGGACACACCAAGCTAAAGAAACTATACATGGAAGACACTGTGATGGCATCAGCAGGAAATAACAGTGGACAGGAAAAGTAGCCTTTCACATTCTTCATGAAGAGTACTAAAGAGAACACCTTCCATTTCAACATCAGTCAGTATACTAAGGGCAAGCGGCATCTCTTGGAACTGGATTTTAAGTATAAAAGGAAGAAACTTGATAGTTAATCTTTCTTGGGGGGGGCAAGTGGGTATTTTTACTTTGAAAAAATTCTAGCTTTTTGTGCGAGAAGAGGGAGTAAGATAAAAAGAATACCAAATGGCAAAGGGCAAGGAACAAAGGATCATGTAAATACCATAAAGAGAGAGGAGTTGAGGGACAAACCCCAAATGTAACAGAAGGTACATGAAAGAAGAGGAACAGAACTGTGGGTAAAGTCAGGAATTATATTAGTGACCTTTTGTAGTATTTGGGTTTTGTTTGATGCTTATTACAAAAAATTATGTTTAATTACTTTGGACTGATTTAAGATATATAAATGTAATTATTTTGATAGCACTGTATTACAGGCTAAATGTTTTCATGCTAAGATAGCAATTATTACTAGATAGGAATTTGCAGTCTTTCCCCTCTAAATGCTAAGTTCAGCTATCATCTGCATGTAGAGGTTAAAGCAATTTACACCAACTTGATTTCCCCACCAAGAGTTGATTATGAGTGTATCATGTGCTTTTGGATGAAGGCCCAGTTGGATGAGGAATTTGGTCTGCTGTACTCATTGAAGAAAACAGCAAAACTCTAATAATATTTTAACCCAAGTTTACATGCTTGATACACTGCCGGGTTAGAATCTATTCCCAAAAAAATTGTTTAAAAATCACAATTTCTTTCTTCACCAGGTTGTTTCTTTGCCTTATTCCCAAAATACTCATGTAACTAATTCCATTTTCTTTCTTCCTCTTTTTTTGTTGTTTGTTTTTTTTGTTCCCTCTTTTCTCTGTAGCAAACAGGAACTAGAGAAATACCAGTGTGAATACTTAGAAGTTAAATGCTGACACAGTGAAGAGTCTTTGGAATTTTGGGCATTTCTTGGGGTTGTTTGTGGTTTGAATTGTTTTGGTTTCTTTTTTTTATTAAAATGCCAGGTTTTATCCTACTTGACAGTACATATGGTGTAATGAGAAAATAGAGAATTCCATTTATTTTCCTTTTCTTCCAAGAATGAAAAACAATGATTATATGAAAGTTCTGCATAAGCCTTGATATTCAGGAACGGATGAGGAACTGCTTTGCTACACTAGTATCAAAGAAGAGACTGGAAATTTAACCTTTATGTATCCAGTTCTGAGACTGCCAGTGTGTACCTCGCAGTTTTTACAACAAACTGCCTCCCATGGATTTGGCTGTGTCAGTTTTTCAAAACATTCCCAGGTTCCTTAATTTCTCTAATAAATATTTGCCATTTGCTCTGGACTTATTTAAATTGGAACTTGACAAAACTTTAAAAACACATTGAAATGCTTTATTGATTGAGTGAAGTTTCACTTCTTATTAGTTTTGCAGCTGCCACCATTTCGTGTCTAACCCACTTATATTAGAAGAGACATGGGAGTATCAGCTGCTTAGATATGTCCTGAGCATTGGCATGTGTTTCAGGCTGATTAAAGTAGTTCTGTCAGGATGCTAGAGACTGGGTGTTCCCAAAACAACAATGCAGTTTGCCCACAGCATTATTTATTTCTCTTTTTTTTCCTCTGTGGAAGGGCTGTTCTTTGTCTGCTGGGAATAAGGCTGAGTGTTGCAGCATAGCTAGTACAGCTGACCAAGCTTTTCTCCTAGTTCTCAAAGGAAAGTGAAAGGGGAAAAAATACACCAGTTTGGATTGTGTCACAAAAATGGCTTCTCGCATAACTATTAGCCAGCAAGGCTTGGCTCAAGTAGACAAGGCAGCAGCCAGAATTTTGGGAGCTTCTCAGTATTGCCTGTGTTGGGGCAGTTCTTTAGAACTTCTTTTATGTCAGATAAACACTGAATCAGTCTTTGGTTCATCTAAGACTTTGTTTCCAGTTATCAAAAAAACCACTATAAATTGTGCCTGCCCAGGTAGGTCAGGCAGAAGATAGATATCTTTGTATTTCTTTCTGGAAAATGCTTTGATCTGCTTTTTCTTTTTCCTCTTTGAAGGTGTTCTGACAGCATCTCTTTCTTTGGTTCTAAAAGGTTGCCCTCACAGCAATTTGAATGAACCAGTGTCCCTGTGAGATAGCAAACATCAGAGAATTTAGTGGAAGTATCCCTTACATTATCACGTTATTCATTTAGTGTGTCTTTTGGGAGACTGTTAAGCCAGCATTATTCCCTGGGTCTGCTATTGTGTACATGTGGAAAAAGCTTTTCCATATGCTGCTTTACAGCATGAGACATAATTGTATGTGTGGCAAAATGTTTCTGGACTTTTCACTTCAGGAGACATTTTTTTGAAACTTTGTAATTAAGTGGCTTGCATTGGCGGGGAGAAACACAGGAGGAGAGGAGGATGATGAAGAAGAGATGATTGGTCTTTCTGGAACACTTGGGATTTCAATTCTCCACTTGCTTGGGCCAGACAGCAGTAACTAAAATGTCAATTGATATTTACAGCAATCCAATCCAGTACTCTAGCATTTACTGCAGGCCGTATTCAGCAAAAGTAAATAGAAATGGTATAAAGGTAAATGGTATTAGTACTTAGGTGACTGATGAAATGAGAAATTCTCTGTTTGTCTTAAGGTACCAAACTCCAGTTTGCCTGCTCTTTTCTGAGGTATGAACATCACATATACAGGGATGGACCTGATGGTGGGATTGCTCCCCAGCCTACTTTATGCAAGCTCACTCTCAGCCTGCATGTGATGGTGAGCCGAGAGATGGAAGTGGTCCCACTGAAGGGACCAGCCCTTCTTGTGCTCACGCCCCAGGGCTGAGCACTCCAGCTGCAGCAAGGCAAGAGATGGGCAGAGTATTTGCATTAATGCAGTGCTGTCACAGAGCTAATGTGCTATGCCTGGCATCATGCACTATGCATAGGGTTGCAACTGTGTGGCACAGAACTCCATGAGTCTCCTAGCTCAGCCCTGGAGAAAAACATAGCTGGCTTGCCCAGGCTGATGTTTAATCACAGAATATTCGGAGTTGGAAGGGACCCATGGTAAGCCAATGGGCGCAATTAAGTTACCCCTTGCTTGCTGCAGCCAGTGTTGGAATCAGTTACTTTGTATTTTTCTGGATCAAATAGCACCAGCTGTCTGAGCATCGCTGCGGCATCCACCAGTACGGGCTGTGCCATTTCTCGTTAAAAAACCCAAAGGGCCAGTGTTGACTCCAGATAGGACCTGCACAACACGAGTGTTTCACCCTTCTCACCACAGCAGTGTAGGCTGCTGGGGTGGGAGTGAGGCATTTCTTCCTTCTTCCCCTCCCCTCTGCAAGTAACTGGGGTATTTTGTCAGCCTCTGTTTAATATGCATACTTCTCTCTTGGCTATTGCCCAAACTCAAAGGAGTGCACTGCTTTCCTCCACCAAGGGCTTGTCTAAACAACGATATTCTGGCTGCTTTAATGAGTGTTGTTCAAGTGCTAAATCCCCCTAAGCCTTGTGGAGTTACATTAGTACAAACATTGCTGTTTGGGAAGCAATATCTGCTTTAAAGCACCTCTCTAGGGCTGTGTACCAGGTGTCCATGGCAGCGGCACCATGGAATAAGAGAGTGGTTTAAGCTTGCTGTATAAGACTTTTTGAAAAACAAACCTGGTTGTGATGGTTTATAGAATCTTAAATACTTGGGGGGAGAGGTTGTGGTAGGACAGTTGACGTTCAAGCATACGTCAAACTACTTAATTATTTCCTGATATGTTTCTTGTTGCAGTGGGCTGGAAGTGGCCAGGATGTTTAGTGATGTCTTGCTGGTGTAGAGTGACCTGGTCCTTTTCCTGGCATGCATCTCCTTGCCTGAAGTCTGCAGTGTTGCAGACGTTCCTCCTGTGCAGTTTGGTTGCTGTAAACTCCATTTACCTGCTGAGATATCAGGACTTGTCTACACCAGAACACCTCTACCAGAGTAATTATGCTGACACAGCCTCAAAGCACTATGCCCTCAGCTGCTCCACACAGCCTCTGTAGGTGAGGAAGCTGTGGTAAAGCAAGGCGTCCATAACTGTCTGCAGGAGAGTTTCTGCAAACACAGGTGTCTCTCTCGGTCCTGTGGTGTTTTCTTTCACACCCTTTGCTGAGCCTGTGCTCTTACAAGCAGCTTGGGGAGCTCCCCCCTCCAGCTGGAGTGTGTTTATTCTCACATTAAAGTTCTGGGGTGTTTGTGCTGAAGCCCACACCAGATTAGCTGAATCACCAGGACCAGGCAGGTGAGCTGGCCTCTTTCTCTTTCACTTCCCTTTGGTTTCACTTGCAGAACTAAAGGGGTTTTATTTCTGTTTCTGCCAGATAGATGTCCCCCATGCCCCTCCACCTTTGTGTTAGTGAGCTTGTCCACAAACTCTCAAATTTTCTGCTTCTTTATTTCCTCCTTTTTTCATTATTTGCTTTGGATCACTGCTGTCCTTACAACTGTCCACATACCCATCTCCTTGGAAACAGCAGAACTTGTTTATGTGAAAGTAATAAGGAAAGTAATTGATGTGTAGCTCTGCAGGCATGCAGGGAAGCCATGTTCCACTGGAGGATGTTGGAAAAGTGAGTCTCCACTTACACTGCCAGAATGTTGGATGGCGTAAGCAAATACCACCTTCTTCCTCTGCCGTTTCCAAAGTTGCCTTTTATTCACAGCAGCGGTGGGGAAACTTCTTGCCTGTGCATATGCTCATTTTTATGGACTTTATTTTTGCTAGCCTTTTCCATCACCAATGTGAAGGGGTTGAATAGCAGCAGGAAATTTTTAAAGTCTTGCTTATCTATTATTTTCTGGAACAATATGCTGATGCACTGTGCCATGCCAGGACCATCTCCTCTCTTGTCTTGGCCCTGACCACCTCTATAGCCACAGGACTTTCTCATCCACGTTTTGAGGTTTCTGCTGCTCCCTGCTTTGTACCTTTCACTGCCATTGCCCTTGTGCTGTTGGACATGGTTGATAGACCTGGCCAGCTGTTAAGGTCAGTTATCTCTGGATGGTCTTTCACAGTCCTTCAGGACAGAGGTAGGGAGGCCTGTTAACAGCTTGTGTGGCCAAAAATGTGGTAGGGTCACCAGACAGGACCTCTTCTAAGTGATGGTGAGGTGCCTGGCTGTCTGCTGCTGTTTACCCAGCACTGAGAGCTTTTGGCCTGGCCTTGAGTAGGAGAGCAGCAGGGCCCCATGGAGAAGTCTTTGGAAAAGACCTGTGGCACAAGGGTAGCCTAGATAGACCCCCTCTTTGGGACCAGGGGAGCTCCTCTGAATGGTGTGACCTCAGGGGTGTTAGCACACAAAAGTGGTGATGGCTGGGAGACCCCAAGTCAAGCAAGCCCTGGTGAAGAGATGCTCATGTTGACATCTCTGTGATGAGAGTTTGGAGAAAGAAAGAAGGATTTCTGCTTGCCTTCAGTTTAGTGCATACCTTGAAGAGGCAGTGTGGCTGGAAGATGATTTTGGGTTTTCTTGTTTGTTTTTTTTTTCTTTAATACAGCCTTTGTAACAGCCTGTAAGAGCTGCAAGTGCTCCTAGAAACTTTTTGTGTTATTGAAAACTTTTTCCCTTGTTTGGCACCCAGTATGTATGGCTTCTCCTGGGGTGTGCTTCATCAGCAGGCTCTAGTCTTGGTCTGTTCCTTCCTCATGTTACTAGATACCTCCTTTGAGTGATTTTCTTGGGGACTAATATCTGTAAATAGCCTTACCCAGGCAGGAAGACTGTTCCACTTGTATGCCTTGTATTTTAAACACAAGTGATACAGCAAGCATAATTGTTACACAACTGAACCTTCAAATAAGCTGTTTTTTGTTGCAGCGTATGCCACAGCATAGGTCACAGTTGAGACAGCCATGATACACAGAATACCATTTCAGAGAGCTTTAAGCATTCACACAAACAGAGTAACACCATACCACATCAGAAGGCTTCAGGGGTCTGCCCATACAGAGCAACATCATTCCACTTCAGAAGGCTGCACACATCTGCTCTTCTTGCTCTTTAGCCCAACCTTTCACACCCTTCATGGTTCATGCATTGCACCTGTGTGCCCTTTGTTCCCTTTGGTGATAGGTCAGTACACCTCAGCACTCCTTGTCTCATTGCTTTCCATGTTGGTCACCTGCTTCTCACAGCTGTAGCCCATTGGGGATGAGGCTCGGCTGCAGCCCCACTCCCAATTCCCACAAACCGGGTACCTACAGTTTTTCTATTAGCTGAAGCTGTATAGACTCTTCGCTTCTTACACTGTATCAAGTGAAATGCTTGATACTACTTTGATAGGTCACTGTGGGATGATTTCAAACTTGCTTTAACTTCCTAGAGGTTGTATTAGCCTAAAGCACTTTCTGCACATTTCATTGTCCATGTCTTGAGTATCAAGAAAAATTTCTATTTGACAGGGTGTGAACTGTCTTCAGATGTGCTTCTCATAAAACAAAGAATGTGAAAGGGCGGAACAGAAAGGGAGTGAAGAAACAGGACTTAATACATGTGCCTGATAATGGAGATAATACTGGGGATATTGCATATTAAATATCCTCCTGTTATCTCAACACTAAATGTGGAGAACTATGTTTTATTATGTAATAATGGTACATTATTTATCATGTATAATTTGTTTTTACATCCGAAAAGGTGGGGAGAGGAGCACTAAGGAGGCTGCAAATGGAAACAGGCTGTAAAACCTGGAATGTTTGCTCTGCAGGGAGCACTTAGAGTTAAGAATTGAAGTCTGTAAAACAGTTAGTAGAAAATGCTCTTGATACTTGGGTTTTAAAATGACAAAAATCAGCATGAGTTATTAGAAAGCACCTATAAAAATCTTGGAAAATTTTGGTCGGTCAAAGGAAGCTATGGTTTTTAGTGTTACAGAAGACATTATTTTTGAATTGCATTAAAAGATAGGATTCTTCTGGTGGGATGTGGGTATTATTATTATTGTTGTTGTTATTATTATTACTACAATTATTATTATTTTGGTGTATATGATCTGATTTGGTATACACAGAGGCAGGAACAGCACAGTGACATACTTCTGAAAAAAGAGTCTTTTAAAGAAATAATGTAATTAAATGGCTCTCTTTCTACAGACTATGGATTCTGAATCAAAGGACAGTTTCATAGGAAGCTTTCTACGGCCACCAGACTGGATGCTTCCTGCAGCCTTTGTTTATATAGAATCAAAGAAGTTGGCAGCTGCTGCTGGTGACAGGCCTTCTCTCCCAAATAACCAAGGTATAGCCAAAATATGTCCTTAAAACAGTCTTTTTAATTGTTCCGTGTGAAATCTCTTGGGCAAACTCCCCATCCTATTTGACTGAGTTCAATGACTTGCTGCAGTTATCAGTCTGACATTAAGACAGGATGTATATGTGTCCTGAGGGAGTAGTCTCCCTGAAGTCATATGTCTAGAATGGAAACCTCTGCAAATCTTCTAACATCCTTGTAAACTTTGGCTTTGAAATTTGTTTAACTTAAAATTGTCAGACTTCCTCTGAAAGCAAAGGAGAACGCTTCAAACTCAGTAGAAGTAGTTCATGACTTCAAATACAGTAAAAAAAGATCATTTGTATGGTACACTGACCTGAAATTGGCTTTGCATAGTGCTATTTGACTCCTTACAGCATATAATCACTTCTAAGGGATTTTTTTTGTTGTTTTTTTCTTGTTGTTGTTTTTGTTTCTTGGGGTTTTTTTTGTGTGATATGTTTCCTTGTGAGAACTTTTGAACAATTCAGACTCCCAGGAAAGTTAGCAGCATGAAAGTTAGTCCCTATGAAATATGGTTGTCATGTGCCTTAATGGGTGACTGCTCTCTGGAGCTCACAAGGCAAATGCTCAGTGGCTTAACATATCTGGAGAGCCTGGAGAACCTTAAGGACACCCACCCTTGGACTTACTATCATGGACAATTTTGCTACCTTGCACGGACATAGCCTATGAGTGTGCATGTGATCATTGTTCTCCATCTGAAAAATCTGTGCTTTCTGTAGTGGTCTTATTTCATACAGAGTTTGGGCTTTTTTGGATTACAGTGATCAGTTTAGTGCTATGTAGCTAAGTGGTTAAGGAAATTGGCATGCCAATGGAAAGATGGAAAAGGTGATCCCACTTCACCTTCATCCTTCTGCTTTCTGGTATTTGCTTTTTAGTTTGTTTTGAGTTTTTGTTTGATGTTTGTTTGATTTTTGCTGTTTTGTGGTTTTGTTTGGTTTGGGTTTGTTTGTTTGTATTTTAATGGATCTGTGATAATATGGTGAAAGTTGTTACAGAGGTAGCAATATTTGATGGTATTCTTTTGATGAGAGAGTTTGGAATAGAGAAACTGTCAATTATAAAATGTCAGAAAATAAGCTTGGCTTGTTACAGGACATGTCTTAAGCTTCCACGGGTGTGTATGCTTTATGGAGAGCTAGCAGACTTTTTCTTGTAGCTGAAATTGCAGCTTTTATTTTTGGTATAATTTGACACATACTGATTTGAGGCTGAAAGCAAAATCTTCCAGACTCATTTCTATGGTTTAAAGAATCATCAAATACTAGATGTTGAAACATTACATTTGCAACAATAAAGTATTTAACAAAGTATCCTTTGCTAAATTGTCCTTTGTATCTAATTTCTCCCCCTATTCTGAGCGTGTTTTCTCCTTTTAATCTGTCCAGACCAGTTGTCTTACACCAAAACTTGTGACCTCACTTGGATACCTGAGTTCTCTACTTCTATTTAAAGAGAAGCCCCAGGGTTTATTATATTCTATTTGCCATGATTTCTTTGTGCTTGCTGCCATTTGGAATGAAAATAGTTTTGCTTATAGGGCCAGAGCTTCATACCTCACTTATGCAGGAAACATGTGCATTTTCCCCCATATATGTTCTGCATATGTTAGTGTACAGCTGGGGAATATAATTAATTTTGGGATTGATACTAGGAAGAAAATTTAGTTAGTGTATTGTGATGTGAAGTGTTTTCTAATAATGATAATCATCATCAAAATAGGAACTGTTACTTTAAGGTGTAGTTGTTGTGTTGTTTGCAAGCTGTAGTGGCAGCCCTGAAAGCTCTGCAAGAAAAAATCCACCGTCTTGAGCTGGAGAAGTCACAGGCTGAAGATAAACTGTGCAGCCTCTCCAGAGCAGCTGCTCAGTACAAGAAGGTCTTAGAGCACCAATCCTACGAGAAGGATGCAGCACATCAAGAGCTGATGCAACAAAGGAAAGGTATTTCTTTTGAGTGATAAGGTGTAGCCACAGCAACACTGAGACTGTATAATCCAGGGAGTGTTTTGCTTTGAAAAACTGCTAATTAGTGCAGCCCCCTTTTGTTTTTTGCTTCAGAACTGAGGAGGGACAAGACCTTGATAATTGTGGATCAAGTTGAGATATTTTTTACATATATCAACCGAGTATTGCATAAGCCATAATGCAATTTTAAAGACTAAGCATGTTTCAGGTGGTGTGTTTAACTCCTATAATAAGCAAGCAGCTGCTTACATAACACTGCTAACTTGAGAAAAGATAGGAGAAGAGAAGATTCTTCTCTCTCAGATTCTGGTTAGGTATCTGCTGATACAAATCAACGTAACTGCAATGCTCATGCCTTTGGAATTCAAATTAGAGACTAGCTTTGAAAAAACAGTTTGATTCTCATGTCTTATATATAAAATACATTTTAACCTCATTACTTGTTCAGGCTAACAGAACTGTTCTTGCCTGTTTTGAAGACAGAGAATTCCTCAGTGAAATGAGAGCCTAGCTAAATGTGTAGCTCCCTTTGCTGTACTCAATGTCTTGTTTCTCTCTGTAGATTCAAGTGTGCAGTTAAATGCAGCACAATCCCGCTGCTCCCTGCTGGAGAAACAGCTGGATTACATGAGAAAGATGGTCTCCAGTGCAGAACTGGAAAAGAAAATGATTTTAGAACAACAGGTGAAGCCCTTTAGCATAATAACAAAGTAGTGATGTAGTTCAAAAGTATAGAAATGTGCAGGATCTGAAGTTTTTTGTGGTCATTGTTTTTCCTCAGCTCTGCTCAGGCTGCTAGCAAACAGAAGCAATTTAGTGTATGGCTGATGACAACCATTCAATGAATTGTATGAAAAGCTCCCTGGGTGGAACTCCTAATGAGCAAAACCATGTTAATACTTGCACACTTGGTAGACAAAAAAGCTGCTGGAAGCTTACGTTGTCTTTGTCTGCCTGGTATTTTTCATCACTTTGCAATTTAAAAAATATGGAATTTAAACTAATTAAACACCTTTATTCTGGTGTGGGGTGGTTTGGTGGTTTTTTTGCTGTCTGAAACAACTTCAGTCAGTTGCCAACTACATTCTTGCTTATTTTTTCCAGGCTCAGATTCAGAAAGAGGAAGATCAGAACCGGTTGGAACTGCATGCAAAACTTGAAAAGCTTGAAATGCTAGAAAAAGAGTGTCTTAAACTTACTGCTACTCAGAGAATTGCTGAAGTAAGCATGCATAGAATGACAGTCTGAAAGTCATTTGGTAACATTTTATGGCATACTATTAATAGTAATAAGTTTTGCAAAACTTACCTCTGTTAAAGCATACCTGACTGAATGCCACCTTGGCTTTGTGTGCATGAGTCTTTTTCCAGTCTAGGCTTTAAAAATTCATACAATCCAGTTCTATTCCCACATTACAATGATGAGCTCCTCCAGGCTTCTGATTCAGCATGACAAGTCGAAGTGGGACTAATCGTTCTTGCCTTCAAATTCAGGACAAGATCAAACACTTAGAAGAAAAGCTGTGTAAAGAAGAGCATCAGCATAAGCTAATACAAGATAAAACTGCTCAGGTAGACTGAAAAGATTTTATTTTATCTTATTTTTTAGTACTGAAGAAAGCTATTCTCTCTGTTCAAAATGCTCTTCTTGTTTTATTACATTTTAACTCCTCATGTTTATTACCCAGGCAGAACTCCTGAAATATTACCTAGATCAGTTATAAGCTACATATTAGAAAGCTTGCCAGGTGTGTTGTATATCTCAATGAAGAAAGATTCTACTTGGGTTTGTATTAGTGATACAGTTCATCAGCCTCAAGACTGCTCTAGTAACCCAGGTAGAAAATTAATTTCTAGAAAATCTGTAACTGAATCAGGTTAACTTAATTTTCAGTAACTCAAAAACGGTCACATATGAAACCATATATACCAAGTGAGGTTGGTTATTTTGTTTGTTTTCCTCCCTTTGTTAAGATACGTAAAAATCTGATACATAGGGCTGTACTTGGAAAACCTTTATCAGTGATATGTTGTTCGTCAAGTGAGATCTTGTAAAATTCATTATTCTGTGAAGCCATAATCAGTTTGTTGGGCCAGAATCCATTTGAGAGAGGAGTATTTGCCAAAGAGAGCAAAATGATGAAACCTTTTGTTAAAGGGGCAAGGTAGTCATATTCAAAACCTCACTTTGTGCATGAGTAGCAGCCAGCTTGAAAGAGGACCAATTGTGGGGGAATTCCGTTGGGGTGGGGTGGGGGCTGCAGTGCTGAAGAGTAATATTGGAAGAATGTAAGCAAAGCTGATGCCTTAATTTAATTCATCACTGCTGTCAGCTCTTTTACCTCATCCAAGGATGGTGGGTTTTCATCAATCCAGGAAGCTACATGCAGATTTGTAGCCCAAATGTCTGACTACCTCCAGAATCCAACAGAATGACATAGTTGAAAACTTGTAGGTTTTTTGGCTTCTTGCTTAGACTGCATGCTGCTGCAGAGCAAAAGGCCTAGTACAGAGATTTTATCTTCTGAGAAACATGGTAAGAATTACTCTCCCAGAGCAGATAGTCTAAATATTTGGTCAAGAAAGGACTTAGATGCAGTAAACTGAGTCCTAAAGTAGTGTTAGTACCATCTTAATACACTGCAGGATGGATTTAGATCTGTTGAATCTGGGCTAGGAAGCACAGGGTGTGGTGTGGTTCACTTCCCCTTGTTGACAGAAAAGCCAGAATATTCTCACTTCAGTGGTGGACCTCCAGCGTTGTTTAGGTGGAGCTGTAACACTTGCCAAAACAAAGTCCTTGTCCTGTGTTTTACTGGGGATGATTATCATCCTGTTATCATGGGCCTTGATAGCAACTTTGAACCACTGAGCAATATGAGGATTGTCCAGCAGGTTTGACCTCAATGTAACACAGACAGGCTTAGTTCTCTCTGTCCCCAGATTGCAGGAGACAAATGTTCATATAATTTGGATTTTATGATGAGATCTCAGCATGTGGCAGGATTGGCTTATCTCAGTTGCTGGTTGTCACAGTGGAAAAATACAGCTGCTGCTGCAGCTGAATATGAAAATGAGGAATACTAAGACAGAGCTGCAAGATCTGCCTGATACCCTGCCTTCCTAGTAATCTGTTCAGGTTTTAAGGGTAGCTTATGCCTTCCAAGCAGGACAATTAATAGTGCCCTTAATTGATTCTTATCCATGCATGAAAGCGAGAATTAATTAAACCTTGCTATTTCATGCTTCTAATATTACATTAAATGGCTGTTTTCTTTTTTGTTTATTGCCACAGCTTCAAACAGGATTTGATAGAAACGGAATTTTGATGTCTTCAGTGACATCTCGCCATGAACCTGAAAAGGAAAATGGGAAGAACAAAAAACCTAGGAAGGTAACGTGGAAATTTTTATTAGCATACTCTTGCTGATAGCATCTGACTCACACAGAGACTGGAATTTGTGAAAAATGGTGATGTAAGAGGCACTTGATTAATGTGCTGCACTTCACTTCTAAAGTGACCAACAGTGCTAAATAACTATTTTTCCCCCCTTTTTTTTTCTTTCCTTCATTAATTAAATGGTACTGGGACAGGTGGGACATCGCTGGAAACCTTCCCTTATCAGCTTGACAATTTCCTCTCTTAAAGTCTTGCTGCCATCCGCCATGCTGTCTTAGGTTCCTTTCAGTTTATCTGGCAAAATTAGTTTCCAAAGGAGTTTTAGCTCAGGATCTTAAGATGGTCTGTTTTAGGGGGATTACTGAAATCAAGAGAATTTATTTTGCAACACATGTTACAGATCAGTCAAAATTTTGCAATTGTGATTTTGAAAACTTAAGTAAACAAGGTTCAATTCCTTTGAGGTTAGCCTAATTGTTAAACAATCTCCTACATGCATATGGAATAAAATTTACTTGTGTCAGCTATTGGAAAGTCTCATTTGTTACACATACAGGAGGGAAAATATTTTTTTAAACCAGAAGAAAACTGAGGTGATGCATTTCACTGTGTATTTACTTGAATTTTACTTACTAAAAAAAAGTTTAAGATTGTACTGTTAAATCAGCAGATTGAAATTTTTGTCTTATATTTTCTTATGGCTCTTACGACAGAGAAATCCTACAATGAAGAAAATCCAGCTTTCACAATTACATGTAAAGGCTGGTGAACTACCTTTTGTGGCTGGGAAGGTAGGTGAAAACCACTGTTGTCACTGAAGTGACATCTACAGTTTGAGTAAGGCTGTGTAGTTTTTAATTACTTCTGTAAGCCTGACAATTCTTCTTTAAGTCTGTCAGCTCCAGCCATTCTGTCAGTGCAAATGTACAAAGTGTGTTGCACATAATGAAGCATCGCAATCCGTGTATCTCATCGCGAAGACAAGGAGGAGCTACAGCTGGGATTTCAGGACACAGTGCACTTTCAAAATCTGTGTCCTCTTGTTCCACATCACCCACTGCCACCAGGAGCCTTTCAGACCTTCTGTTGGCCTTTCAAGATGAGCTGGGCAAAATGAGCTTGTGAGTACCCGTCGTTGGTGCTGTGAGTAAATGTGACTTCAGCGGTAGCTGTAGGAAGCAACAGGGTGCTGTAGTCAAGCCTAGCCTGTTTTAGCTATAGGACTACTTGTTGACAGGATGACCTGAGCAGGCTTGACTAGTAGGATTTTTCTCATTCAAAAATTCTTTCTATCCTGGTGTTTCACTGGTCTTGTTTTTCTGCTTCCACATCCTGTATTTAAACAAGCTGCTACTGAAGTAGCAGCTGCAGCAAATGAAAAGCCTTTCAGATCTGTGCTTTTTAGACATTTTAAACATATTCTGAGATATACAGAGGAAACCAAAATTTTTCTCCTAGAGAAGGCTGCAACGGTGGTGCTGATATTGAGTAGGCCTGCAGGATGCAGTCAGTCTGGGTGGTGGAATGGGTTAGTACAGCTCTGGCATGAGCAGTCCTATCACAACATCTCTCCTGTGCCTTTGTACTCACTCTGTGTTCTTTCCTTACCGATGTAGCTGCTGGGTCCTTGTGCTGAGTCAGTCTGCTGCTCGTACCCTTTGCTTGTTGATAGCAGAGGAACTTGCTGGTCCTGTAAGGGGGTTGTGAAAGAGGGATGGTCTCCTGCCAGAAAATGGGCAGGGTGTGAAAGAAGCTAACACTTCAGATGGGAGTGTATGTATCTTTCTAGCCATGCAAGTGAATGTGGATTGCAACCTGTTGTGTTCTTAGGCATCCTCCCATTAATGCAGGCTTATGGGACTGTGGGCCAAAGCTTGGTAGCTGGTCATAGCAGACATGTCAACACAATGAGCTGTGGTTTGAACAGAGGAGAATGTACTGATTAAACCAGTTAGGATGTTGACGCTGATTTGAAATCCTTGATGTGGTAAAATTTAAACTGGCAAGCAATCTAATCTTCAAAAAGCAATGTCTAGCTTGCTCATGGCAGTTCAAGGACAGGCTTTTATTTTTTTATAGCAACAACCAGTTGCTTCAATTAAACTGTCAAGGAGAAGCAATTACTCAGAAGTTAGAAAAGAAGCTCTGACCTTTGTAAAGGGATTACTTATCTAAGAGGGGATCCCTGGCTTCACCTTTTCAGGTATCTGCATATCAAAATCTACACAATTTCTTTTACTTAATCTGGTTAGTTTAATTAAGCAGCCCACTTTGCTGTAAATCTTTTTGAGTAGAATATTTTAATTTTAATAATTTGTCAGAAAAATTGTAACTTGTTTACAAGCACTAGTTTAAAAAAGACTTCCGTGTATTACGCTAATCCTTCAAAGACTGTGCTAAATTGGGCAGGAAGTGAAAATGTTGTATTACATAGCTGCTGTTCACTTTCAAACATCTCATTTTGCACACTATTACACATGTAGTTGTTATGCCTATGGGAAGAGGGATAAGTAAGATGGACATCAGCTAAAAATTTGGAATGAGAAAATCAGACTCATGGGAAAACCTTTTCCCTTTCTCATGTTAATATATTCCAGCTTAATGTGTATTGTGTGAGAGTGGAAATAGTGTTAAATTTCTGTACTCTGCACAAAATGGCTAGGAACTCCTGCAGGAAGAATTCCTAGAGACTAAATCATGAATACTTACATTGCCATTCTTGTCTTTAATAGTGAGCATCAAGAACTTCTGAAGGAGATACAGGAGTCTCAAGACTCCCAAGCTCGTGAAGACCTGGAACAGGAGCTGGATTGCCTCCTAAAACAAATGGAGATGAAAGGAAAACAAATATCCAAGCTGAAAAAGCATCAGGCTACTGTAAGAATGAAATGTAAACTCTCTAGCTACTAACATTCTTGTTGAAAGGCTGCCACAACTCTGCCTCCTGTTGTCATCAGCTAGAATGTCGCTGGAATGTTTTAAGCCAAGATGTTCCAGTATGGATGATTATAATTAGACTGCTGGCTCATATTTTTGTACCTCCAATTTCTTCATTGGATCAAGAAAAAGTGCTTAAAACTGGTAGTTAGGAATGTATGCTGGTGGGAAAGCTTCCTGCCCTGTGGCAGTTCTGCAATACAGAGCTGGGTTGCACTGTCTCTCACTTCTGCTCACTGTGTTAAGACAAACTGTTGAAATTTCATTTCTTTATATCCTGTCCCTCAGGGGAATGAGAAAATAGAAGCTGTAATTCCTGTACAGACTGGATTAAATGTCTTTTATAATACTGAAACATTGAAGATTTTTTATTAACTAGTCTGTTGACCAGAGTTTCTCCAAAATCATAGCTGGGGAAGCCTTTCAGTTTTGTTTAACTTTTAAACTGTCCTCATTCTGTCAGTATTTAGTTTAGAGCCATAGATAACAACTTTTCATACATGCCCATATAAAATCCCTCTTCTATAGTAGAACAGCCTAACTCTTTTGTAGCAATTTGGTTTGGGCATATAATTAAACATTCAATCCATAGTTCTGCCTGATTGTTTCTGTTTTTTCATCTTATGTTTCAAGATAAATACTCACCTGGGAACTTTGCTTATACAGAAAAAAAAACAAAACTCAGTGTGAGACCTTATGAAAAGAGGAGGATATAGTTAATTTAAATCTGACCAGTTTTATTCATATTCATTTTTGTTGGATTTTACTCACTGAAACTTTTTATCATCCGTGTAATTGCAAGCATAGAGGTGCTTTATGTCATAGCAGATGTGTCAGACTTGCATGTTAGCAATATGGACAAAGGGCATTGATTGCTGAGTCCTCACAGCTTCTCTTGGCAATGTCAGCTGGTTTTGGTTTTTTTTAACTCTTACATTCTCGAAGACCCAACAATTATGGTGTTACTCCTTGCCTGAAAATCTTGCTGACTTCATCCTCAGGAACCTAAGACACTAGGCAACAATTGCACCTTGCTTTCTTTCTTTTTTGTATCTTTATGGCCACAGTTTGCCTTTGTTTTGGGATGATGAAGAGTAGCACACACAGTGTGGTGCAACCTTGTTGTCATTTTTGCTGCTTACCAGTGTGCAGGTCTTCTGGCAAGTCCTCTGTGCTCTGGTGCAGCCTGGTCAGAGCACACCCCTTAGGGTCATGCTGTAAATAGTAGTGTCTGTATGACTACTGTCCATCATGCCCTGCTTATCAATACAGACCATTCCTCTAACTCCTTGGCCTGTATTTTTTTTTCTGGTGCTTTTGCACACAGACATTTTCATTTGTATTTTGTATGGACTAATCTTAATATTTCTAATCCATATTTCTTTTTCTAGAACCTGCCATGCTAAAAGTGCCATACTAATCTCTGTGTTCCACAGATAATAGTATGTTCTAGAATGCAATTAAGGTTAATTATTTTTAGAAATGGACTTAAAGCCTAAATTCGCATTTGGAATGCTTCCAGCCTAATTTTATCTTTGGGAAGTGACCTTTTCATGCCAAGTGCAAGTCAAGACCCATTATTTGACATTTTAAAAAACATTCTTTAGCAATTAACCCTATTTGTTCTGTTTTCCACTTTGTGTTAAGGAGGCTTCAAAATAAGCTGCTTAGATCCAGTGACTGATCATTAACAGTATACATTTTAGAGATTTATTGGTTGTTTGGGGGTTTTTTTAAGGGTAGTACATTCAGAAATGAAAAGAAACTATTGTAAATATAGATTATTAAGAGATGATATTCCAGCTGTCCCAAGCAAGCAATTTTATGTTAGAGAGCGATGGAATTCAACAACAATTGAGCGTGGGTGAGGTCAGTTTTCTGTGGTGGTTTCTTTATGGGCAAGGTGAGTTTTCTGTTACAGTGAGACAACTGTGCAAGGTTACTAAGTTTAAACATTTCTTTTTTTTAATGTCTCTTAGTCATCTGTAGTTTGGAGTTCAGTAGAAGTCCAGTCATCTCTACAGCTGTGGATCTTTGGAGTATATAATATGCTAATTAGTAATTTTTTTTTTCCTAGGTGCAGAAATTAAAGAGAAAAACTCAGAAATTCAAGCAAGGGGCAACTCATGTCAAACTAAAGTATGGTGAACAAAAGGAAGCAAATGAGATTGCAGTCACTGTAAAGGAAAGTATGTCTAAACCTTGTCCTGGGCAGAAGAGCAGAAGTTCTCTTCAGCTGCTAAAAGCTGTGAGGAAACTTCAGCTAGCTCTGAAAAAAGATTATGTCATCTGAGAAGAATAGTTCTGAGGTTTGTTATATTAGAAGTTTTTGAAGTTCTCTGACATCTAGTAAATTTTTGGTTGTACAAAATACCTTTTAAAAATAAACTACAGTAGACATATACATTCTAAACTGCCTAATCTTCAGTAGGTCAGTTTATTCACCTTAGAATTAACTTTCATGTAGTGTAGCTGTAACTCAACTACACTTCCTTGTAATAAAGTGTTTTAATGGACTAATGAAATGTTATTATTTGTTAACTTATCAAATAAAATTTTATAATTTTTTTACACTTAAAATAGTATGTGATCTTTGGTGTCCTATTTCCCCGGCTGCCAAGGAGATATTTAGAGCTTGCTTCTCCAGAATGACTGGTGCTAGTGCTTCTTTTCAAATGAAAACAAAGGTCTTCCTTTCTCTAATAACTGAAGGTTCAGATCACTGTGAATGAGGCAGAAGCAGTATTCCTTCTTTATTTATGTATTTTTGTCATTATTATTACTTTATAAGCTCTATTGACAGTATTAGGGACAGCTGGGGTCTAGAAGCACAACCCATGACTTGGCTTAGCCACAAGAGTAGGGAAGTGTTCTTGATATGTGCATGGGAGGGGCCACTGCCAAACGTTTGAGTGCTTGTCTTCTCTTTAACAGAACTTGCTTCTAGCACAATATACAGTGATGACTGAGGAGCAGACTGTCATAGAGGAGACCTTCAGCTGTGTACCTGTTACCAAGCTTCTTATTTATGAATTATTTCTAGCTTAGAAAAGCACATTGTATTGCTTAAAGCTGCTTAGACAAAATTTGAAGCATGATATTTTTTCATGGTGCAGATAGCTTTTCTGAGATAGTTTTATGCATTTCTGGATACTGGAATCACTGATACTGGTATATAACTCTCTCTGACTCCCTTTGTACCTTAACTTGGTATTTTTGTTGACAGATAGAATCCTGGGGAGAGGGTGTTATTTTGGAGCTGGAGAAGCAGGGCCCTGGTTCCCCACTTGGGTAGAAGGTGTGGTGGGGGGCTGCAACTTTGGGTCTGTCAACCAGGTACTGGATGGGGCAATCTTTAAATGATGGCAGCATTGAAGAGTCAGTCTTCAAAATATATGTGCTGACAGGGGCTGTCCAGTCCCAGAAAAAAATCTGTGTTTGCCCTTCTGTGGGGTGAGTGGCTGGAGGGAACGGGAAACAGTGGAACCTGATCCTGCTGGTGACTGGGTGTTTCTCATCTCTGCCTGCTTCGGAGCAGGGCCAGGAGCTGAAAAAGCTGCCTTGCTCAGAGCCAGGAGCTGGGATTTGAGAGTGGAAAATAGGAATGGATAATATGTGAGCTTACATTGGCTGACTGGTTGTATCACTTGTATTTCAACTCAAAATATTTAAATACATTTTAATAAATATTTTCTGCTTTTTTTTCCCCCTGAAGCTTTTATTTCTGTAATGTGTGTGTTTTCACACACCAAAGCAAAGCAGATGTATTTCAGCATCGGCTGAGAGGTCCAAACCAGATACAAAGAGAGTGAATCCCGAATCAGTTTTCTTGCTTGAAGAAAGGCGTAAAATTCGTTTTCAGATTGTATCTTGGGAAGGAGGGGTAGGGTAGGAGGTCAAGTTATGTATTTATCTATTAGCATGTTCACAGTTTGAGGCAGTTGTCAGTCATGTAAAATAAGTCTTCAAAGAAATATCCGTCAGAGAATAATTGTCTAGGAGCTGCATTGGGAAGGTAAGCTTGTGCACAGCCGTGGTGAAGTTCAGCTCCATGAGAATTAGGCAGATCGCAGTGAACTTTGCTGGGATCAAATGCTTAATGTCTTTATGCTCCAAAAATGTTCTGGCCTAGAACTCCATAAACATACATTTGGAGAAAGCACAGTGGTCAGAGCAGGCTTCTTCACAAGAACAGTATGTTTTTGGCTTAGTAAGTGCTTACTCTATTCTTTTGCAAATCCTTGTTTTGATTTATATCCTACATGTTTTTGTTTGTCTTCTCAGATGAAACTGTATATATCTCTTTTCTTAATGGTTTGGATCTAGCTCTGCAAGGCAGCAGACAAAAACACACAGCAATCCCCCCAAAAAAGACTTATCAGTTATTTACTTGAGATCTGGTTTGTTTTGTGCTGAGTTATGCAAAATTGCGACAACAGGTTTTATTGGCATTTGAATCAAGGGTCATATTTTATGGTCAGATATCAAGGAAAGCAAACAGAAGATGTAGGTCAAACAGTATGATTAAAAATACAGACCAACAAATTGCATCCAACAATAGTTCACTTTCCTGCTGCTAATGTATGCTAGCAAAATTTAATGGCTTGTTACTTGAGCCTGCTGGAAAGACTTTGTCCTAGTACAAAAGATATTCAGTTTGAGCATGTGTGTTACAATCTTCTAACTAGCAAAGCTGGAGGTTGGACATAGCTATAAATCCAGTGTGTTCTGGGAATAGAAGCTGGCAAAAACACTCAGAGCTAAATAATCAGGGCAGGATCTTGCTGGGATTTGGATGCTGGCTAACATAACTAAGTGCAGATGTTTATGTGGACTGAAATACATTCCCAGAATAAGAATATTGTACAAACACATGATGATTTTATAGCAGGAAAAAAAGCCAAGGAAGTGAGGATAATAAAACAGGCACTCTTATTTTTGATGAAGCACATTCTGTTTCCCCCTGCTTGCCTGTACTGAAGTGCCTCTACTATGTCCCCTGCTGGAACCTGTTGAAACTTCTGCAAGTTGCTTGAGTTGTGGCTCTGGTGCTACTTGACAGTCTCCATGGGCTCCCATGTGGGTGCCACAATCTGTCTTAGATGAGAGGAGAAGAGAGAAGCAAGCATTTCTGAAAGTGTTACTCTGAGGGAACAGCTGAAACAGGTCAGATGAATCTTATCCCAAAGGCCTGGTCATTAGTTCTACAGCCATTATCTGTGTTATTTTTATCTGAACTCCACTGGCTACGTAGTGGGATCATTTATTTTCTCTTGGTTCCTTCTTATTTATACAGCTGAAGAACTGCCTGCACTTTATTTTCCATAGCAATTTTTAATTTAGCTGGTGTTTCTTGCTTTAGTTTGGGCTTCCCAGCCCTGACTTTTGGGTTAGCTGCACCAGTGCTTTTTTTTTTGGGTCGCAAAAACAATTTTTTTGTTCAATTTTGAGGCCTGAATACACACATGGGAGCCAGGAATACCAGCTTTTTCATTGTGTGTTTACCACAGAATTATAGTCGAAATTGAACGGAATGTCAAAACATAAACCAAATTCATTTCATGTTGTATATTGTAAGCAAAACTTCAGATCTCCCTGGCAGGTCAAGTGTGTCCTTCTTAGAGTGAAGAGGATGCAACCTCAAACATAATGCTGCAATGTATAAACAGAGTGGTTACATAGGTGACTTTCCTTGGCAATGGTGAGATGAAAGCCAAGATGATGTGTCCAAATTTAGCATTACACTTTAAGGAAGCTGTAGACCACTTGGAGAATATGTGGAGGAAAAACAGAGATGAAGAACACTTGACTAAGATACTTGAGACAAAAAAGAAAGGAACCAGATTTATGCCTCCACTCTGTTTTCTCTAGGTTATACATCTTAAGAAATATGGGACATTGCTGTAAAGGTGAAGGGAATAAAGTTCTGTTTGCACTTATGAATAGGACATATAATAGTGGGCTAAAATTCAAGATTTCCAAAGATAGTGTAAGCTAAACACTGACATCTAGGCTAGGAGGTTGCTGACCATATGTAGTGGCCATCCATTTTCAAGAACGGGATAAACAAATACCTTTAGGGAACAGATTTACTCTTTCCTGCCCAAGAGCAGTGGAAGTAGTAGATGGATCATAAAACCCATTCTGGTCCTACCTCTTTAGGGCTCTGAAGTGTTCCAGCAGTTTGCCTTGTTTTGCTCTTGGATGAGATCTAGGGGGCCTTTTTTAACAGTCCAGT
Source organism: Irena cyanogastra (assembly GCA_013397155.1). Taxonomy (NCBI): domain Eukaryota; kingdom Metazoa; phylum Chordata; class Aves; order Passeriformes; family Irenidae; genus Irena; species Irena cyanogastra. The sequence goes on along the minus strand of VWZV01006890.1, from coordinate 142,890 downwards.
TTTTCACCTGTGCTTTTAATTTTCATGCATTCATTTTTCTCAAAGAGATAAAAATTATGTGGTGTATACTTCTTGTAAGAATACTTATCATAGAACCTTAGAATATCTCAGGATGGAAGTGAGCCATAAGAACCAAAGATTTTAATTCCCTGCTCCTTGAAGGACTACCTAAAGCTAAACCAAGTGACTGAGAGTGTCATCCAGATGGTCCTTGAACTCAGGCAGGTTTGGTGCCATGACCACATCCCTGGGAGCTGGGTCCAGTGATAGACTACCCTCTGGCTGAAGATTCTTTTCCTAGTGACCAGTGTTGATATATGAGAATTAAAAAACAGTTCTCCTCCAAAAGTTTTCTCAGCTCCCCCTTCTGTGATACAGGCATACTAGGAAGGTGACAGAATTGTGAACTCCACTGCATAGCTGTGCATTGTAATATGAGTTTATAGGATTGACGAGTATCCAGAAGGACTTTTTGAAAGGCTTTCACCAGAAAAAAAAAAAAGAAAAGAAAGTGGAAGACAAGAATTTGTCAAGAAAGTCTTCTAATTAAATAAATTCTGCTATTTTAATATAGTATTTTCATATCATTAAACTTGCTTACTCATACATTCACCATATGAGCTGTGTTGAGCCTGACAAATGTTTGGATTATACCAGCTTGTGTGTAGCATTCTGTTGAACATTTTTTCCCTCTATTGTTCTGTTGGAATTCCAAAGGATGCATCTTGTTTCAGAAAAGAAAGGGAGGTAATACTGAAGAAAGGTTTACGGGAGGTAGATAAAATGCACGCTGGTTTAAAAAAAAACCTCTTAGATCTGCCAAGAACTAACTGAAAATTAAAACCAGAGAAAGTAATATGATTTTTGAAATATGGGCCTGTAAAGACAGAATAGGAGGGGTCATAATGCTGTTTTCACTGTAGAAACACAGCATAACCCTTCTTTCATCTGAGTAGTACTGTGAACCTGGTCCTGCAACATTTATTTTTGTGACAACTCCCAGTTAAATTCAATGCCTAATAATTTTTTCTGCATTTACCACTTTAGAATTTTTTTTTATATTCAATGTATGTGCCTTCTGTGTCTGCCAGAAGCAAATGTCCTTGTTATTCAGGCTGCTGTCATGCAGAGGGAGTTAGAGAGCTAGAAATAGCCCGGAGAAGGGAGCACACGATAGTACTGCTGCTGCTTCAGGTAGGGCTTCCGCTGACTGCGAGGACCCAGCAGCTTTTGCTGGCCCAGCAGGCTGCACTGTGCACATTTGAAAGTAAAACCAATATGAAACTCCTTCCTGAAAACAGGCATGAAAGTGCCAGTATTTGCAGTTCCATTGCACGAGATGAAAACTTTCTCTTCTTCTGTTTCTTGAAAAGATGGGAATCTATGCCAGACCCAATGTGCTGGGCCAAGGTTCTCTTAATTCCCTGAAGTTTTTGTGCTGTTCTAGTACATCTATGTTGCAGGTTAGTTTTATTTTCAGTTTTTAAGTGGGTTTCAAATGTTTAGGTTCAGTGATCTGTATTCTGCCATTTTCCTGGTATGAACGGTTTTGGTTTTTTTAATAACTGCAATATTTCCACTGGGTCAGCTAAAGGGAAGTACACTTCATGGATAAGTCTAATAGCACAGTGGTCTTTGATGGCTGATTAGCTGTTGTTTTGGTGTTACTCTACAATGCTAATGATGATATGTTATGTCAAGATGCTATTGTTTTTGAATGTGTGATTTGCTGGTTATTTCTGGTTTTATTCAAGTTTTTTGCAGACAGAATTACGCAGTTAGTCCAGAGTAAATATTTGCACATCCTAAGATGGAAGAGATTTTGTACACACGGCAGTGTTATTGGACAGTTTTATCCCTTTATCAGGAGGGAACCAAATCTAGGATCTGTCATGCACACATCTAGCACAGCAGCTGTTCATGAAAAACAGTGTGTCAGCAATGGCTTTTTTCCCACCCAAATAAAAAGCTATTAACATTGAGGGTAATTTGTCTCTAGACTTTCACTCTCAGCTGTCTACTTATGATCAGAATTAGCTGCTCAGCAAGATTCACTATCGGGACTGAAATTCCACTTTCCTCATTTGGTTGGAAATAACATTTGCAAGCACTTAGGGAGAAAATAAACCTTTGAGATTACCCTCAGGCTAGGATTCTTCATGCAGTGGGAATGCAATGGCCTTCTAGCTAACAAAGGAAGACGATTCAGAAATGTGAAAGTAACAGTCTCTTTTTTATATATGTAAGCAGAAGCAATTCAGTCACATCAAGGAGGAACACAGCAATGCAGTTCAGAGGACTGCAAGGTTTTCAGAGACAAGGAATAGTTCCTGACACGAAAGAAAAATCCAGTGAATGTAGTGATGCAGGAAGACTCATACCTAGTAGTTCTGGTGTATAACCTACACTCTCTGAAAGTAGTTTTCTCCAGGTAAGATGAGCATCCTTTGAACAGTGAAGTGTAATTATGAAGCATTTTTAAAAGTAAACAAAGGAAGATCAAATTCAATGTGAGAAATCTATAGGTTTATAAGTAATGAGCTAGGCTGCATATATATGACTTTCAATTCTTTTAGCAGATTGATTTTGCTAGAAAGGAAACATTGCAATGATAAAAATTATTTAGGTAATTAATGAGCTCCCTGAATGCAGCTTAGGTAGTGTTGAGCTGCTTGGATTTGAGGAGATCTGGGATGAGAAGGAGAAAGCTTGGAGAAACTTTTTTCTGTATTATCACTGTGATGATATTTTGATAGAGCAGGACACTATTGGGGACTGAGACATCCCAATGAGGTCTTCAGACTTGGGGAGTATTTATTTAATCATCACCTTTTGAAAATAGTTTTGAATACTTCCTTATTTATGCAATTTCTTCAATAATTTTATTTTATTGGTTTGCTATGTGCAATTGACAGTGAATAAACTTCTGGAATTACATATAATAGGTAGTTACAGTTTTGTTTTTTCTCTTTTGTGTTTCGTTTTGTTACTCAGTTTGCTACTGAACAGTTTATATTCTTTCTAAATGACTAAGAAAAATAATTGATATGGTCTTAACTCCAATTCTCCAGCATTTGCCTATTTCTCATAAAATGAATGTGGCTGATGAGAAATAACCTGATGTGGTTCAAGACAATTGGGAAAAATTAAGAAATGCTTTAGACAGGAATTCAGATATTTTTAATACTGATGTGCTTCCCTTTTCAAGAGTTTTAAGAAGAAATTGTGATGAATTATCAGCTTTCCTTTAAAACCACAGTCCTACAGATAATGCCTTTGTTTATATATATTTTCTGAAAAAGATCAATACTGCAAATGTTGCCATGCTTGGTTTGTATGCTTGAGAAATCTGGAGTGTGGCTTTTTCAGCAGAAATCCTGGAAATCTGGTGCTCATATTCCAGAGTCTGGAGCCCTGAATCTGCAGTGGTTGCGCCTCTGGACTTACTGTGTCTTGGACTGCAGAAACAGGCAGTCAGAAGGATATTTGTGGGATTGACTTGATGGAGAAGCCAAGATATTGTCTCAATTATGCCAAACCCTGGAAATCACCCTTCCAATTTTCTGCAACAATATTATTTAAAATATTTCTGTGGGTGGCCTCTTTCTGGATAAACTAAGGGAAGAAGGCTCTTGTTTAAAGACTTATGCTGAAGTATCTCTAGGAGTCTCTAGATTTTCACTCTAAACTGTCTGCTTATGATCAGAATAAGCTGCTCAGCAAGATTCACTATTGGGACTCAGTATCTAGGAGTATCTGCTTGTGGTTATTCTCAAGTTCTCTTTCCTCTTGAAGGAAGGGAGGGAGTTGTTTACATGTAGAATTACTTGTGTGAGTGGTACTTAGCAAGCAAAGCAGCATTCCTGTTGCAGAGTGTTTAAAACCTAGGATTTAACCCACGCTGTTACAGAGTAGGAACAGTGTGGAACTGTAGCAGTTCACAGGATTGTCTCTGGATAAGAACAACCCTTCTCTCCTGGGAACTAGGCAGGTCTATGCCTCATCCTTGCACGTGAGGAGTGGGCTGCCCAGGATGGAGGAATGAAAAAGTGCTGTGACTTGTCCTCCCTGTCTCCTTTTTCCACCAAAAATGTCTAGTGGATGTACCTAGTGGATTGGCACAGGGGAGGAAGGCACAGCCCCTGGCTAGAGTGGGACTGCCCAACCAGTGGCAGTTGACTGGGGCAGTGCTAAGGAAAGTATAGCTTTACCTGGGACAGATAAGGGATCTGTAGCATTTAGCTAGTGTCTCTGACTGTCTAACTGGTGGTGCTGGTGCAGCCATTTTTCACTCCTCAGCCCAAAGGCGTTCCATGACAGGGAGACGCAGCTGCACTGCCCCAGGAGTACGGCGCTACCAGGGCAGAAAGAGCAGAGTTAAACTCTTCATCCCAAATGCAGCCTCTTGAACCTGCCACATTTCACTTATATAAGCAGGATAGAAGGAGAGATGATCCATGATCTTGGATACAAGGGGCTAATAATGTACAGAGAAGTGAGCAAGACCTACAACATTTCAAAGATCACCTGAGCCACTCTGTGGAATAGACTGTTATTAGTATTAAAAGCAACTCAGATGTGCTCTGGATCATTTTGATCTTCAGTATCTGGTTATCTAATATTTGAGGAACAGTTTCATCTTACCATCATAAGTGTCATTCATCTGCTATCTAGATCTGAGCATCATAGATGAAACAACAGAATGATTAGACAAGACATTAAAAACAAAGCTGAAATAAAGCATGGAACAGAATCACAGATGGCCCTTTATTGATGAAACAATGAGATAAAAGTTGTATTACATGTAGCTCCAGTAAACCCCAAGAGTTGTGCTGAACTTTAGCAAATTCTATCTTACCTGTTAGGATCATTGCAAATATAAGCAATACTCACCAATACTGGATAAAGAAGAGTCAGCTGATACTTACGTAGACTTTCAAAGGTCTCTGGAAAAGTAGTAGCAGAAAAAGTGGAAGTGCTGCTGTTTGTTATGGTTTGGCCTAAGACAAAAAGCAAGTAAGCAACCAACCAAACCTCCAGTGTTAAATATACCCATCAAAGAGCTGAGAAAAGGGAAGAAAATACGACAAAACTTTCAGTAACACAATAGTGTTGGCTCTTCAAGAATAGAGTAATACTGGTATCCTTCAAAGCCTTGAGCAGCCTGAGGTGATGCAAAAAAGAAGGAGAAAACAGTTTTCTTCTAAAATGGTTGTTATGATGCCAACAGACTCTTCAACACTGATACCAGGCCAGACTCAGCCATCCCCTGGACACCCTTGTTTCAGAAGCTGGCAATAGCAGCACTGTGCCAGAATCAGATACTGGAGGAGTGATAACCCTGAAATAGTAACATACTTGAAGTTCTCATGGCATGTGAAGATTTGGGAGCTGTGTGTGTGAGAAGAATGTTGTACACGCCTGAGCAGGACTCTGTTCAGACTGAAGGATTTGTTAGCTGATGTCCTTTCCTAGAGGATAGGCACTCCTCCAAGGACTGTGGAGGTACCTTGACCTCCAACAGTTGTTTGTTTTTTGGTGTCTGGCAGAAGGCCCTTTCTTAACAGAGAGATGAAAATAGTAAAAATCCACACAACATGGGTTTCCCCTGCCATCATATTCCATTCTCTGACATACTTCTGCTTTAGGATAAAAAACCTCAGGGAATTAAGTCATGGTGTGGATGAAAAGTAAAGGGCACTGACAGCATTGCTTTCAGACATCTTGCACTCATGTTGCTTAAAGTGTTGATGTTCTCCAGCTGGTCTGATTATGATTTTTTTGCAGAGTTCTACCACAAGGACAGTGGTTTCACTCTGCCCTAGCACAACACTGAAACCAAGGAGCTGAAACCTTAGTTCCAGCTTCTGATTTCTCACTTGACTATAACCTTAAGAATCAATAACTCACTGATGAGATTGGTAACTCTTTTCCCTGGTAACTGAAATGTACTTTCCAATGGTAAAAAAAAAAAGTTTTAAAAAAGTCTTTAAGAGCATGGAAGAAAGAAGTCCCATTTTATTACGAGTCAGTGTTTTGCATCACAGAAAATAAGATTGTGCTATTTTTGCTCTTGACAGGAAGCAGCAGAAAGCTCAACTCACACCCACTAAGCTCTAATGACTGCTCACATTCATATTTTCAGTATCTTGGTTCTGAGCCTGTGCCTTTGTTATCTCAGGTCTCACTAGCGTTTTCTGTGCATTTTCTCGACTTTTCCTGCCTTTGTTTGGTGTCTCCCTGAGCTGTGGTCCTTCCACTAGAGGTCGGCTGCAGCACACCATCACCCAGAAACTCGCCAGCCTCCACAGTTCTCGGAATACCAGCAGGAAAACTCTGAGTTTCGTTTTTATTGTCATCCAAAAGGCAAAACCAAACAAAAATCTCCACCGTGTGCCCAGAGTCCAGAAGAGTTGTGTAGCTGTTAAACAGAAAAAACAGACTGCTTTTAAATGCATGACTTGCCTTACAAATTACACTTTGAATGAGCAGAGGTGATCAGCTGAAAAGTACAAAGGTTTGATTGCATAAACTGATCTGTAAGACTTTCCTCAAATTAACATTTGAGCTATCAGAGATAAGCACAGGCAGACATGTTTTCATTGTAGGCTGGCTTAGTCTGTGGTTTTAGCTTTCGAACAGGACTTTCAAAGTAGACCTAATGCTATTCTTACCAAAGCCATTGATAAGAAATTTGCTACTAACTTTGGATGAAAGACAATGGTTTTGAAAATCCTGGTTTTTTATTTGGCGGTGCCAGAATTAACAGCAGCGAGTTTCACTGTGTCTGCCGGAGAAGAAAAGAAACACAGGACCAGAATGTCTCCTTTGTCCCTTTACCACTCCGCTTATTTTCATCTGTTTTTTTTGGCTGATAATATGCAGTATTGCTTTACTCTAGGATTTCATATCCAGCTTAGGAAATTTATATCAGTACCATCTCCTTTTGTGCTTTAGGTTCTGCAAAACCTTAAAAGCATCTTCTGCAAACAGCAGAAGAATGAGAACATTTCTAGTTTATGATGCAGAGGTTTCTCACTCAAAGAGCTGGGGCATGCTAGATGCTGCCAGGACTCTGGAAAAGAGAAACTACAGGATTCCTTACTTAAAGGTAATTATGAGGAACTTTCCTTTTTCAGTTGTGTTAGTCTTAACTAGTCTTCAGCATGTACCAAGATACATTTCAGCAATTAAAGTCTAAAATGTTTCTTTTGACAAATGGAGGGACAATTTTTAAAATAATTCAGGCCTTATCAAACTTCAATATTTCTGCACAGTCAAGAAGCCCTATTCATAACTGCTGAAAATACAAACTTAATGTGCTGCTCTTGCTTTACTATATATTGCCTCCTATATGAAAACATGTAGCAATATTCATAAGTTTTGTGGTTACTTTTGTGTCAACCAGATTAATCCTAAAGTAGATCCCTGTCAGCGAAGACTTTTGATGAAACTGCAACAATAGAAAAAAGGAGATAAACGGATGGACCTTCCTTCTAAATCTATAGAAGTAATATAAGTGATTAAAGTGATTTCATTTGAAGTTATTTTAATTTATTTATTGGACACTCCCAGGGAAATTGAAATCTCTAGAGAAAGGCTGCCTCAGCCTTATGTATCATGTGCTTCTCCTTGAATTCATAAAGATCCATTACTAAGGTGCTATAGAGATATTTTTCTCCCCTCTTTCCCAGTTCAGGAGTTTCAAAAGGCAGCTCAAACACTTGCATAAATATTCAAAAGCTCCGAAGTTCACCCAAGTCAAGTAAAAATCAGCCCTGGAATTTGTGTCAAAGGGATTGCTCAGAACAGCTCTTTTTGTAATGTGACCAAGGTTCAGACCTGTGCTCAAAAGACAAGGAGAGATGCTCTAATAATAAGGTACAAGTCGGTGGGGCACAATGTGCCCCAGAGAGTGGCTACTGAGTGCCTCTATTTTAGTTCTAGCTTCCCAGGCTCTCTTGCCTATGGTGATACAGTGCCATTTTGGGACATTTGGAGGACGTGCTACCTGCCACCCAGCCTCCTTTGTGTGTCTTCAGAGATCAGGTGTCTTTTGCATCTACAGGGAGCCTGAGGCACCTCTAACACCTCTCATTCATTTGTCCTAATTGCATCTTATTCACTGTGTGTACCCTGCAGGGCTGACCTGCACCTGCCCAGAAAGAGCCGCTCATTCACCCCTGCTGCGGATGCTTGAAGGAGATCGAGGTATGACAGGCTGATCAAGTGTGCTGGGGTCTTGCTACATTTTCCCAGTGAAATTGGAGCAGGTCTGGTATCCTCATCTGTAAAACTGGTAAAACAGGAGTGTTCTGCCTCCAAAACAAGAGGAAAACTAATGCAGTTAAGATGGTGAACTGCAGCTATAGAGTTTGATCTATATAAATATCTCATCCAGTGACACTGACAAGGTGTCAGAGCATGAGGTGACTGCCTCTCATCCCCTGGGTGAACCTGAAGCACTAAGAAAATAAGAACATCTTGTAGCTCATCTCCCAGTTCTACATAATATATAAATGCCTTCTCTGAAGCTGTGGAGGAGTTGTGCCTCTGTGTGCGCTTTTCTATCAACAATCACATTCCTGACAAATGGAAAGTCCTTGGTGTGCTGTCTCTTTCTTCTTTTATTTCTGGTGTGGTGTCAGCTCATGTGAGGCTGTTTCAGCCCAGAAAGGTCGCTGAGCTCCTAAGTTTTCTATTCTCAAAGAACAACTGCTGCAGTCCACCCAAATATCTCTGTTCTCAGGCTTGAAGATCCCTGCTGTCTAGAAAGGGGGTAGTGGTCTTGTCAAAGAGCAGTAGATGATGCTGTGGATGTGTTCGAGTTGTGAGCAAGCCTTCCTTTGGGACCCTTGTTGGCTGGTAGATGTTTAGTAGAGAAGCAGTAAAGGATCAGAAATTGTTGACTCCCAACCAGTAAGAAAGTGAATAAAGTAAATAGCTGGGAAATTAATGGAAATGTAATTTCCATAGAGTTTGATATTTAATTTGCATTTTTATTAAAGGCTTCTTGGTCCCCTGTCCCCCCTTTTTAATTTTTTTTTCTCCTGTGTTAAGCAAGGTTCCATTTGTTCAAAACAATGACAAAGAGTTTTATGAAACTCCTCTTCTTAATGTCCTTCCAATTCCTATAATGCTTTGCTAGAAGTTGTATCAATAAAATTTTATGGATACTAATAACTGCTAAAACATGACTATGTTCTTCAAAGTATACTTCTGATAGAAGTGGCAATTAAAAAAAACTCCTGCAAGGTGAGAGGTGTGTTTTTAAAATACTTTTGTACTATTATTAATTTTATTTAACCTAGGGTTTGGCAGTACTGTGTATATTAATATTCTCACTGGTTCCTATTTAACATTCATTATTCCTTTTGTGTGTCTCACAAAGCATTTGAGAGAGGACTTGTCTTAAATTGCAGAATTCAGAAACTGGATATGTAGGCTTTACAGCTGAATTTGGCTTTACAATATTTTAACTAATGTAATGGGTTTGATTTTGATTATACTCTTAGATTAGATGTTCATGACCTTTTAAAAAAAATAGGACAGAAATAAGTTTTCTTTTATGATCCCTCCTTTCAGACCTTTTCCCCATGCCAGATATTTCACAAAGAAACCATTCTTCCAAATCTTACTACAGCAGGTAGTTTTTCTGGAAAGCTTGGGTACAAGCCATCATCACTAACAGAAGTAAAACTGGCTTTGCTGCTCACTGAGACAATGAAAAAATAAAAGATCATCCTCCTTGTTTTTTCTATAGTGATTTGCTCACCAAATACAGTATGTTTGATTTTGATCATCACTCCTTAAGGATGAGGGGTAACAGGAAATGAGAGAGGTAGTCCCTCTCCTCCATAAATCTTAGAAAAAAACCAACTTTCATATTCTTCCCAATCTGGTGTATTTCCTCCATATGCTATAACAGCAAAATCCATTCTACAGTTCACCTTGGAGAGGGGGCAGCAGAGAACTTTCTCAAATAAAGGAGAAGCAGTCAGGAGCAGTGGTGCAGAGGCCAGATGCTCTCAATTGATCTTGACTCACTGCGGTGGGGTCTGGTGTGCTGACTCATTGGCCTTGTGAATCTTTTGTCTGTATTTGGTGTGAGAGTGATAGAGGATCTCCAGCAACATGCAGCAACAGTGTTTGAAACACATCCTGCATGGTCAAATTCTACCACTTCTTTTCATGCTGCTGGACAACAGAGCTACGATTGATCATGTCTGTGAGAAGTTCCACCAGATACTTAGAAGGGTAGAAATTATGGTTAATGGACAATTAACACATCTAGCAGGCATTTGTCAGCTTTGATAGAGGGCTCCTGTAACAGATTTCTGTTTGGACACCAGCCTTCCCCTTTTTCAAAATTCAAGCTCCTGCTACTGCTGCTAAGCAGGAGCTGCCCAGCTGCAGTGTATGGTGGTGTGCCAAGGTGTCCTCTGCTCCTTGTGCTCATCAGTTCCAGTACAGCACAAGCAGCATGAGACTGCACCTCTGGAAAAACAACATTGGGACGTGCCTGTAGCAGGGCTTGGGTGTGGATTTGGCCACAAGAAGTGTTCCCTAGTATTTACTGAAGGGTAATGGTCTTAGGGAATGGTGTGTCTGGGGTGGAGGGGAGGAAGGATGGGGGCATGATGGTTGCTAGAAGCCATCCAGTAGCTGGGCATCTGGAGACCTGAGAAAAAACACCTGCTTTGTGCAGGGGCAGGTGTGGTAGCAAGTTCCTCCTCTAAAGGAGGAAGTGGCATCTGTGGACATCGCCTCACAGAGGCTCAAAAGCTGCAAGAAATCTCCACATTTCGTAGAGAGGGAGAAAAAGCCCAAATAGCCTGACTGTGGGGTTAGTGAATGAAAAGTAGGACCTACTTCTCTGGTATCTGGGGAAGTTACAGTATGTGTATGGCAAGTTCTATGACTAATCCTCTGAGTGTGAAGCTATCCCTTTGATGCACATGGACTTTGATTCCCTATTTCTTTATTGTTCTTCGGACTCAGAAGCTTTCACAGCTGCTGCATTTTTCACAGAAGGGTTATATCCCAGAAGTTTTTTTATCTACCGCCCAATGTTCAATTTGGCTCAGTCTACCCATGCCTGCACCAGTGGACACTGGTGGCAAGGTAAGAAAAAACTGAAAAATCTCCTCACTTTGCTGCTGTTTTTTGAAGAGGAAAGGTCTCAGCTACTAGAGCTGAGGCAGCCCTAACGTTAATGAGAAGGTCTTGAACCCATACACTTGGCCAGGATCGAGCATGGAAGTAATAGGGGAGCAGGAAAAAGGGAACAGAGAAAGAGAGAAAGCATTTAGTTTCACACATTCCCTCTTTCCTGCTGATTAATCTGTCTCAAGGTTGATACCAACTCTATGTTAAAAAATAGAACCACATTTTTGTCAGGAAAATTTCCCACCTGCAAAAAAATACTAAAGGTCTTCCTATCTCAGGCTGACCCAGACCAGGAAATATTCATTTACTAAATGAAAACTTCAGGAAAAAAGCTCCAAACATTGAGTTGACTCATGCAAGCAACATGAAAATTAATGAAAAAAAAAGAAAAAAAAAAAAAGAAAGAAAACAGGTTTGCCCAGTGCATCTTTTGTCAAGTGCACTAAATCCACAACTGGGTTGGGAAAGAGTAGCTGATTGAGGGTAATGCAAGAAATGTGACTGACTTAAATTTTAAAACAGTCTAGTCATCAAGGTTATTGAAGAGCTAGAATTAGATCCTCCACAAAGAAAAAAAAGTGCTGTCCAGGTTTCTCTCTTTTAAAATAAAACTGCAGCTGCTAGCCAAAAATGTACCGTCACTTTTTTCCTCATGTCACGTTTTTCAGACAGCATTGCCTGTTTTGGATTGGAAATTTTAAATGGAAATGCTTCATCCCGTGCTTAGTCCATATACTTACTGTGATATTTAACAGAGATGTACAATTAATGCTATTGATTCAGGAAAACACATTTTAATACTATTTGACCTCATGCTATTTTAAGTAACAGAGATTGAAGGCCCTAGAGTTTCTCAAATTTAAGAAATTAGACCTTTAGAGTCAATGAGAACAGGATGAGTGAGGATGATCATACTAAGTAAGATAGAGCAATTGGTTCACAGATAATCTGTCAGTGCGAGGATTATGTAAAGAATTCATTGCTTGACAGTTTGTCATCAAGATTTACTTGGCTTGAAGGAATTCTTGGAGACAATACACTCACGTCAACTTGCAAATTTACAGAACTGCCAACGTAGTCCTAAGTTTATCTGTGCCACTTCTATTAGAAGCTTCGCTAGAATGTCTCATGTTGAGCAGGATAAATTTGACAGACACCCATTTGTAAAGATACATTAACAGGACTTTCTGCAATCAGAAAAAAACAAGGCCAAGATTAATGCTAAACCTTTAGCACACTGAAAAGAATTCCAGTTTATGCCATCCAAATAATTTTGGTTAGAGAAGATATAAGAATTTTTCTTATCAACTTGATTGTCTGAGACAATGAAATGGATAATGCCAAGTAAATCCCTGACCATAATGATCCACAATTAACAAATACTGTGTGACTTCTCATATACACTGATAACTATTTAATTCTACCGATACTGGTGGAGTAACTCCTGATGTTTGTGAGAAGGCCTTGGAATTGATACCAAGGCAGGCGAAGCTGTTTTCTTGTTTGCTGTTCTCCTGCTATTCTTTTACTACAGTGTTGAGTGTGCTCAGAAGAAGTGAGGAAAAAAACCCAAACCAAGTATTTAATTTCATTTTACAGAATGTTGGATAGAGCATTTAATATGTTTGTTTTAGGGGTGTTGTGTATATGTCACAGTAAAACTTTCTTACAGCCTAGTCTGCTGTTATTTCTTTGTTCCACACCATGATTTCACCCTATGCTGCTCCTGTGACCTGCTGGAGCCAGAAATTAGTTTTGATTTTACATCTGGAGGAAAGAGGATGAACTAGGAGGTCAGACATATCACTAGCCATAGCTGTGCTGAGGTTTTAGTGAAACAGATGGTCTGAATTTCTTTGGAAAAATCCCTTGTTCTGTTCCTTGCCACAGTGTTGTCTTTAAACAGGGACAGAGCTTTCATACAGCCCAAGGACAAACCACTAAGGACTGAAAAGGAATCAAATATTGTAGAGTTATATGCTGTGATAATTTCACTTCTGGCTGGATTATGAATTTCATCCAGTATGGAACTTCCTTCCCTTTTCTTTTTATTATTATAAAGTCTATTTCATAAAACTGTTTATGTATATATATATGTTTAATAAAGCCCAAAAGAAGGAAGACCAATTATATCAACATATTAACAGAAGTAGTGGTGCCATCCTTTTTTTCATTATTCCATACTGCAGATTTCCATTACTTTAAGTCCTGTAGGCAGCACCAGTCTTCTTTTAGACAACAGACAAAGCCAAACTGTTTGCTTCGGAGAGGTTGAGAAATCTCCTTGAATAGTAAAAAATATAATTACATTTTCCTGTCTGGAAAAAGGTATAGTTATACAGGCAGCTTGCAGCTGCTTGGGCTAGAAGGTGGAACAGCTATTGTCCACAGGAAGCACACAGTGAAAAAAGCCTACTTGTCCTGTCTTTTCTTATGTCCCCTGAGGAGTCTGTGAGCTAATGGTAAAAAAATTGACATAAAATCTGCAGAGATCAGAGTTAGTTTTTATAAGAGAGTCATCCAACTGAAAATGCAACTGTTCGCTTGTTCCAGCAAATGTGCCTGAGGATCCTTAAGTATTTCAGGTCCATGGAGAGAAGCCTGACCATCGGTGCTACTGGCCACTCGTCAAAGGCTGGTTCCCTAAATCCCAATACAGAAGATGCTGCCAAAGGAGGCACTGGAGTTTCTGGTGGCCTGAGTTCTCAGCCACGTGTTCCGTACACTCCAAGGTGGGGTACCACCCAAGTCTTCCAAAGCATGTTCTTCACCAGGAGTATCCCATCCAGTGCTCTGAATCTCTCCATGCCAGCTGTGTTCTATCAATTGCTGAATGATGTGAGGGATTCAGAGTAACCAATTCCTTAACAACCTATGTCTTGCCAGTACCAACTAAAACTTGCATTTACCAGTGGTCTGTAACAAACCCAAGAAACCTCAGGCATGTAGAAGTACAATGTCAATAATAACTGCCAGGTAAACATTCACTTAGACAGGTGCTGCTGGTTGTGCTTAAACTACAACCTTTGAAGTGTGCGTCTATCATACGGCATAGATGTTCCTGAAAAATCTAAGGCGTTCTGCAATTTATGGAAATGCCTGTTTAAGTGACCCCTAATGACTTCTAAAATGTATTATTAGATTTAGGTAGATCTTAGGACTTACTGTTTTTTAATCTTGCATTAGGGCATGTGGCCAAAGTCAGATAATTTATACATTTACTTCACAGATTTGAAAAAATAACTACAAATGTAATTCCTAACGCTTATCAGACTTTGAGTCTCCAAATGTTTTTGTGGAACATCCCAAACAGAATTGGTATCTCATCCTGATATTAGTGGTTTGATGTGATATGTATAGTATTTTGTCTTTTGAGCTGTAGAATTTCTGCTACGTAACACTCATCCCAAAGTTCTCATGTAGAAAGTCTTAAGAAGCATGATAGTATTCTACAAGGAGTTTTTTCAGCATTTTGAACTCATATTTATTTCTTATTTACTGGAAATTCGTTTGTGTGTTTTTCTCCATAGAAACATACAGAAGTAAACACAAATGCAGAAGAACTGTGGCTATAACCAAAAAGAAAGTGGGCTTCCAGCCTCCATTTTCTGCTTGGGTAAGATTTCAAGGATTCCATCTGCCCCCCAGAAAAAAAACTAAAACAAAACAACCCCCCAAAAAAACAACAAAAAACCCCAACAAAACAAGGAAAAAACCCAACAAACAAAACAAAACCAAACAAAAAAAACAAAATAAACAACAACAAATCAAACCAAACAAACAAAAAAAAACCCCATACCACCTTCATCCGGAAACATGAAAAATCCTAAACTTCTTTGAAAATAAACAAAATGTGGGGGACATGGAATTGGTGAAGTTTTTAAAATATCTTTAGTTTTATTACTAATATGATCACATTTATCCTTTAAAAATGTAATCAGTAAAATTCCTAAATGAAAGCTACTTGGAACTAGAAAATCATATTTTTCCACTAAAGAAAGGTTGAACAGAGTGCTCCAACATCTTCAAATTTTCACGTCAGAAAAAGTAATTTGAAAACTTTTGCTTTCCAATGGGAGGTGTCAGCTTTCCAGGGAGCAGACACTGGGACAAAATCTCCCAAATTCTAGATAATATACATTTGTTTTCATTCCTCTTTTTTTCAGTGGCAGAAGAAATGGTGCAAAGATCAGTTCTGACCTTCCATGTACGCAATCTCTGATCTGGAGATTAGATGTGAAATACTTCAGAGAGCCCTCGCAATGAGAGAGACATTATTGCACAGGGGCCTGTCTTTCCCCTGGACTAATACATGGATATGGATATATACTCTTGAACTTTAACTGAAGCCTAGATAAATATTTACTAATCTGATTACAGTTTATTTGGCAGTGAATTTAGAAGCAGAGGCAACAGTATTTCCTTAACAACAGTCTCTAATGTGTTTTGTTTGTTTTTGGTTTTTTTAATATACTGCACAGCCTGTCTTTCAAGAACTGGAACAACAGGAAAGCCAATTTACCGGCAACCCACTTGAGATCTACCTAACATGTAGGTAGCATGTGCTATAAACACAAAATGTATTGCATTGTTTCTTAAATACATTATCATTTAATCAATGCTCAAAATTGGAGGAGTACCTGTGTTATGAATCCTGCTGCACTGTAAGCTGTGAGCCAGTGTGACAGCTCAGCACACAATCTATCTGAAACTGAGATTGAGTAAGCATTGCACCCTCCCTAGCAGACTGCTTGGGATGATCAGAGGTGAGGGTTGCACTGACAGAAGACCCTGCAAACCAATGAATTACGTTAAAAGCATTTTCTGTTCCACTCTGAGAGTCAGCTTGGAAGAAAGTAGACAAGACACATGTTGGTGCATAAGTGTTGCTTTACAACCCAAAACGGATTTATTAAGGCCCAGTAAGCCTGAGCAGAAGAAAAGTAAGTAAGCCTGAGAGGAGAAAACCCAAAACCTGAAGCAAAAAAAATCACACAAATATCCAGTTACTTGATTTGCTGCTAAGATACTAACTGGGTATTAATGTTTCTTATAGGCATAAGTAGTACTTACAAGGCTTGGGTAGTCTCTTTAAAATACAACTCCCAAAACAGGCATAACAGGGAGAAGTCTTCATTTCCACTGTGTTTTTGTTTTGGTTTTTGTGTTTGTTTGTTTGGTTGGTTGGTTGGTTGGTTGGTTTTTTGTTTGTTTGTTTGGGGTTTTTTTGTAAAATGTATCTAGTTTTATAGTCACTTATCCCTTTTGCAAAGTGCTGTAGTCTTGACTGAGATATTTAGGACTAAGAGCAGGAATGGCCAGAAAAAAGAGTCAAGGTCTTGAAATTGGAGATATTTCAATAAATGTTCTCCATAAGGTTGTTTAAAAACGTAATCAAAAGCCTCTTCTATCTGCTATAGTGAAGTCAGCCCAGAATTTGCCCAGTTATTCACCTCAATCAAGTTGAATTTAATTCTTCTATAAAGGGCTTTGATTTAACCTTTAGCAAACTCTGTACCCCATCATTAAGAGCAGTGAAACAGTGTGTTCAGAAGAATAAGGAAAGAACAGAGTGCAGAAAATTGTATCAGAAAAAGGAAAAGAATTTGACTTGGCTGATACAACATGATGTTCAAATGAGGTGAACATTTTTCAGGGGTGCCTCACAAACTTTATGGTAAAGAATGAATTCTGATTCAGCACCTGTGAAACTGGCAAGCTGTTCTTTCCAGCATGTTTAAATTTTACTAAGATTTCAATTACTAAGGCAAATAGCTTTTCCTTTTCTCCATCCTTTCTTTGAATAGAATTTGAGACACCTGGGAAGCACTGGAGAATCTGTCAAGGCAGATGTTAGGACAGACAGTGAAAAGAGGAAGTCTGCAGTACATCATTATTTGGCACTGAAGGGAGAATAAAGGTGCATTACACACCAGGAAATATCAAAACCAGCAGAAACCAGGACCTGTCATTTGGTTGCTAGATTCTTACACAGAGAATAATTTTAAAAAATTCCATGATTATACCCTTATACCAATTGCTCATTTATACTGGAAGATTAACTTCAGTAATTATACACCAGTGATGTATGTATGCAATTGTCTTTGTGGCACTCCTGGTCAAGAAACAGAATCTTTTGAAAATGAACACCACTTCTGCTGACTGCAGTACTGGATTCTTGCCTGGGGTGTTACCAACCTAACTAATGACTCACTGCCAAGGTAGACAATTCTCTCTTAAACATGTTGATGGGTTTTTCAGAAAAATAATGTCATTGCTAAACTATTCTACTGAACAAATTCTGATGTCACAGCAATTTGGAACACCAGTCAAGGAGTGTTCCTTTTAATTAGTGCTGAAGTCCTTGTGTTGTGTGAGCTTATCTTCAAATCTTGGAAGTGGAACTTAGCCAAGAAGGCTTTAAAAATACGTGGACATTGAATACCAGAATTTAAGACTTTTTCCAAACTTTAGCTAAATTAGAAAAAAAAGTAGAAAAGTTCTACCTTAGTTCAAGAGCTAATCTTTTGCATTTTAATGCCTTCTTGGTGCTTTTTGTGAATTTGTATGACTGAAGGAAAAACTAGGTACAATAAAAAATTCGTACAGTAGGTCTTACTCTGTGACAATATAAATGAAGCCACAGTGTAGGCCTTACCTGTAAAACAGTAATATTTTGGTGATATTTTATTTAGTTGTTTTATGATAGTGACAAAACACAGTGTTCCGAGGCCAGATCCACTCTTAGGTCAATTATACAGAATTGAAATCTTTGCAGAGCAGGCTGCTGCTTCCTGGGTGCCTCTTTTTCATGGCACAGGTCCACAGCGCTCAGTTCATGGAGTTTGCAGAGGTGGAAAACCATGACAACTCACACTGGTGAGGATGGATATATTCACACACAGGACCAGTGAGGGTTTTACATAATATATGATGTGAATTTAGAGGACAGAAAGGAGATTGGGAACAGCTGCTGCTTGTAACCAGCCAGTATATTAAGAAAGAAAAACATAAAACATCCACAGGTCCAAAAACTATGATACCTAGGTTTGCTCTTTTCAAGGTAGGCCAAGCCCATTACTTGAATTGTTGCTGTACTTCTGCAAGACTAAGTGCTGACTGTATTTCTGGGACCTTTCTTTATCCTTCTAGTTAGTTAGGTGATGAATGTTCCACAAAGACCTAACCGAACATATGGAATTGGTTGTCACATATCGTTAATATCACAGTTTTGCACTTTTTCAGGGTCACAGACAACAAAGTCACCCTGGAGAGAATAATAACAGAGAAGGGACATTTACCGATGTAATTCAGTAATATAATGAGCAAGCACATTTTCTAGGCACAGGGAGCTGGAAAAGAAAAATGTTAATTTTTTCTGAATGTCTTTTAATTAATGCATTGGATTTCTTTTTCCACAGAACTATTTTTAACTTCCTACCATTTTAAACTTCTCTCAGTTTTACATTAAAATCCACAAATCATTTGATGTTCCAGACTTCCTTTTTCTTAAACAGTAAGGTCTGAGTTAAGTCAGAATATTACAGATTTCTAAATAAGAGCAGCTGTACTTCTAGAAGGGTGAGGAGGAAGCAGCTTGGAAACCCCATGGATGATTTTTAACTCTGGAGCTCTAAACTTTGCAGATTCACTCTACTTGATTTATAATTTATTGTCAAAAATAGCTCCAATGTAGATAGCAATACAACCAAGAAAACAAAAGCATTGGTTCTTTAAGGACTTCTCATGGACTGATAGCATTGAAACATTTGTAGTGTTGCTTTTTCCTCCTTTCACAGTAATTTTCAAATTATGAAGACTGACTTTTCTGATGCTAAGCTATCTGAAAAGAAAGTCTACCCCTTTGATCCACTCTCTGTCCCTAAACCTCTTAGTAAAATTTATCTTTGAGTAGTCTGTGCTACTTTTCATTGATCTGAGAGTGAAGGGATGAAGATGATGCCAACAGGATTTGGTGCTGTGAACAGTTAAGCTTATCTTCACTTTCCTCTCCTCGTTTTCTTGTGTTTTCTCTGGCTTTATGTTTCTTGATGTGGGTCTTTTGAACTTGAACCTTAAAAGAATATTTGTTAAATGATGATGGAAGAGATATGTTTACACCAAATGGCTGGCGCGCTTGCTCCTTTCCTTGCAGAATACTCTGGGGTACACCAAAGCTTTTGGAACTTGAAATCTCTTCCTGGCCTGGGGTTCCCTGCAAGCAAAAACCACAACCCTGTGCTATAAATAAACCGAATTACCACAAGCCTTGGGACTGTAGGCATGTGGAAATCCCTGTGATACTGACATCTGTTTGTTTTCTCCTTTTCTGGTTTGTCTTAGGCAACGTAACTTGTGAGCAATTCAGTGGCAGAAAGCCAATCCTTGGCTGGGCACATGCCTCTGTGTACCAGTGTGCTATGCTGCTTGACCTCTGGACCTGTGAAATTGCTCCTCTAGAAAAAAAAGTCAGGTACAGATGATTTTTGGTCTGAAAACAGTGGTTTGCAATCAGTTTGCTTTAGGTTGCGTAAGATTCCCTTTCAATGTTTCCTGTTGCACATACATACGGATGCTAAAGCCATCAACTATATATATTCTATAAATATCACTCTACATTTACTATAAATTGGTTTTTTTCATTGTTATTTAATCTGAGAAAAAAGTGTCATGCTTTATTACGTAGTTAAGAAAAACAACAAACAAACCAACACTAAAATGTGTATTAAGCAATGTGTAGCATTGTTATTCATTAGGGCTGCTGCATATCCTGAGGGCTCTCCCCTTCCTCTCCATGAATCCAGAGATGTGACTGTATTTTACCATGGCCCATGGAAACATGAAGGGTTTCTGCCCAAAGACTTCAGTGTTGAAAGGTGAAGATTGGACAAGTTGAGAGGAATGGACCCAGCAAAGCTTGGAAGGGTATTTCTGCCTAGGGGACTCAGCAGTTTCAAGGACAATGTTGTGAGTGCTAACAGTGGAAAGGGGCAGATAAACCACTTCAGAAGCAGGGAGAAGTGACACTAATTGAGGTCATCTCCACACACTTGAACTGTTTTGTTCTCAGCCCTGGAACAACACAGGGTAGCTCTCAAAATAGAAACAGTAGAGGGTGTTATGGAATCTCCTGGGTACCCTTGAGGAGGCTTTAAATAGGAAATATTTTAAAACTAAAAGTATGTAGTTTAGGAAATCTCCTAAGGCCACTCTCCCATTTTCATGGGTGTTACAGAGCTATACAAAAGACTGTCTGATTGCCTAGTTCACTAAGCTTCTGCCCTCATCCCAACAGACTTCACTCTCCATTGCTCTCTGATCATGCCACCTCCGTGAATCTATCTTTCATTTTTATCATGGATCCTCTGTACAAGGAAACTTGATTTATTTCATAAAGAAAATACTCCAGCTAGAGAATAATGAAATCTCTACAGCAACAGTACAGTCATTCTCCTCCAAAAGCATCAAAGGGTATATTCTGGAATTGCTCGCACAGCCCAGCTATCTAGGCAGGATTAAATGTACAGATGTGCTGCTGCTGGAGGTCTCGCTTTTAGCTGAAATTTTAGCTAGCTTTCTTCCCATCTGGGACAGAGTCCATGCAGAAGAATAAGGAAACAAAAGCACTTTGTCCAGCAGCCTAGCTTAGCCAATACAAAACTTGCTATCGGTCTATTGCTCAAGCACTGTCTTAGCTTCCTCAAAACAGTTCAGGTCAGGCAGGTCTCAATCAGAGAAACTGAGTGTTGAAATCTGCATTCTCAGCAACTGGATTACCTCTTAAGCCTTTCTGCATTTTCCTCTTTCAGAATCCTTTGGTTTCAGTATGGAAAGTAATGTGAATGCTTTTCTACTTAAGTGTTCATGCAGAAGAGTCAGATCTAGATCATTGCACAGTGACATTACTGGTATGTCCAGAAGGAAGAGCACTAGTTCATCTTTTCAATCTCCCAATTACCATTCGACCAAAAAGTACTACAATGTCATCTGAAGAGTTCACACGTGCTGTTGTTCTTAGAACATTTCTTTTTCTGACCTAAACTGTGGGCATTTGTAATTAAAAAATGTATTTAAAAATAACAGCTATTCTTGGTAGAGGAACCTAAAGAGGGCTTGAGTCTTCCTGCATCTTTATTTACACCTTCATTTAATTTGGAGTTTCTCCAAAAAATATGAAGTAACAGTGAGAGCCGTTGCCAAATGTGGTAATGGAAAGTCTTGGAAGAGTCAACAGATTTCAGGCTGAGGGAAATGGAGGTCTTCAAACATATGAAAATGGATTAGTTGTCAAAAGAAGCAGGTGTTTTTAAAGCAGTAAGTACACTGCCTGTTACTTTTTAAAAAGAAAAATGTGTATCCTAAAAATGTTCATGTTTCAGCAGAAAAAACTAGATGTTAACTTTGCAAGATTTGGAAGAAATTTCTCCCATGAGTTGTTTATTCTGTGTTCTGTTCTTGAGCCTTCTGATGAAGCATTCAATAATATCCTCTACCATAAACGTAATGCTACACCAGGTTACTGGTGGTTTGATACAGGTGGCAACCTGCATGTTCAGAAATCTCTCCCCAAAAAAGAATGAGTATTTTGGCAAATAAACATTTCTAAATGCGTGTCTGAGTATCTCTTCAGCTTTTTAATGTTTACTTTGAAGTTTATCAGAATGCCTTGGACCCAGAGGAAAGATTCAGTTTGGCCTGAGCAATAACTGACATCGTGCATAAACGTCCAGGGTTTGGCCTTGAGCTTCAATGTATGATAACGCCTACAAAGATGAAAGTATGGGTTTGCAACTTCATCCCACTGCTGAGGGACATAGTAAACCAACAAGTAGGTTGAATTTACAGAGCAGCCATCTTGGGCTGCTTGAAATCCATAATGGGAAACTTTAATTAAAGCCTGCATGGATTTACAATGTTAAGGTGGGTCAGTACTAATTTAAAAATTAAGTCCATGGATGCTTTGTAAATAGAAAGCCTGAAGCTCAAGAGCAGTAAGCTGTCATTTCCTCATCATAAGAAACAAAACATTGGAAAGATTGCAGAGCTTCATATGTCATGGTAAAGTCCCATCTGCTACTGCTTGAGACAACTAGAAATAGTATTTGAGAGGTATAGAAGGTAAAAAAAATATAATCTAATATTTTTCTGTAATGCATGGATAATGAACTAGTCATATTTTGAGTAAGAGAGAAGAGACTTTAAAAAGAATATAAACAAACTTGTACTTTGTAGTGCACTTTGAAAATTTTCAGATAGCTGGGAATTCCTGTGCTAATAATTAAAGCACAGCACTTCAAATCCTCACATTTTTCTTCAGCTCTAAAAACCTGTCTCAGCTTTCTGCTGTATTCTGCGACAGGGTATTTCCTTTCTCTGGGCTTTGATTTTAAGTTGGGAAGCTTAATTAGCTAACTATTATAACATGGCTTTTAGCCCACAGACAGAAGTTGGGGTTTCAGTACAAGAGGCACCTGTTTTGCTGCTGTTGCCACCAGTGTTTCCACATTACTAGCAATAAAAATGAAATGTTGCCAGCATGACTGGATCTCAAATTTTGTTCTGAAACAATATGAAATACTCAAAATAATTTTAGTATGAATGATTCATCTAGAGTGGGTACATAGAAAATTGACATGAAAACTTTTACAGATATATATATATAAAAATAGAAATTTTTCTAACTTCCATTTAAATAAAGAATAGTTGAATTTTCCTTGATTTCTAGCTATATATGAATTTTGTTGGCTAATGTCACAGTGTTTATTGGTAAGTTTTATGTAGAGGCCCAGAGGGAATATATCCACAAGACTTTTTTGCTTCTAGAAGCTTCCCCCACATCTGACAGAGCCAATGTCATGCAGCTCCAAGATGGACTCACTGCTGGTCAGTGCCGAGTCCCTCAGTGACAGTGGTAGTGCCTCTGGGATAACAAACTCAGAAAGGGAGGAAAAAACCTGTGCAACAGCAATTACAGCCAGAGGGAGAAGTGAGAAAAACAGCCCTGCAGACACCAAAGTCAGTGGAGAAGGAGGGGCAGGAGGTGCTCTGGGTGCCAGAGCAGAGATTCCCCCACAGGCCCAGGTGCAGACCATGAGGAGGCAGCTGTGCTCCTGCAGCCCACAGAGGTCCATGGTGGAGCACAGATCCACCTGCAGCCCCTGGAGGACCCCATACCTGAGCAGGCTGATGCCTGAAAGAGGCTGGAAGTCTGTGGGAAGCCTGTGCTGGAGCAGGCTCTTGGCAGGACCTATGGCCTCATGGAGAGAGGAGCCCACACTGAAATGGATTTGCTGGCAGGACTTGTGACCCTGTGGGGGGACCCATGCTGGAGTAGTTGGAGAAGAACTGCAGCCTGGGGAAAGGACTTGGGCTGGAGAAGTTTTGGAGGACTGTCTCCTGTGGGTGGGACCCCACACAGGGAAGAGCATGAGCAGTCCTGCCACTGAAGAGGAAGGAGTAGGAAAGACAACATGTGATGAATTCATTGCAGCTCCCAGTCCCTTTCCCCTTGTCCTGCTTGTAGGGGGAGGTAGAGATAATCAGGAGTGGAGTAGAGCCTAGGAAGAAGGAAGGGGTAGGAGGACACTGTTTTAAGATTTGGGGTTTTTTTTCATTACCCTACTCTGATTTGTAATGTCAATATATTAATTTTCCCCAAGTCAGGCCTGTTTTGCCTATGACAGTAACTGGCGAGATCTCTCCTGTTCCCTATCTCT
This sequence comes from Irena cyanogastra, assembly GCA_013397155.1. NCBI lineage: Eukaryota > Metazoa > Chordata > Aves > Passeriformes > Irenidae > Irena > Irena cyanogastra. The sequence goes on along the minus strand of VWZV01006890.1, from coordinate 119,005 downwards.
CCCTATGAGAATTTTGTTATATTGTCTCTCTCCTGCCCTGTTGAGGAGTGGAGGGATAGAGCAGCTTCGTGGGCACTTGGCATCCAGCCACCACATTGATTGTAAAAAATTTAGGATCCAAAACCCAAAAGTAAGACTGTTTGAAAACAATTCAGGCCTGCCCTTCCTTCCTGATCCCGCAGCTCTGCAACACTGTGGGTTATGCAGAGCTGCTACAGAGCAGCTGATACACACCCAGAAGCCAAGAGCTCCATGCCTCAGGTCCCTTCTGGATTCCTGCCTCTGTCTTGAGCCCCTTGCCCATATTCCTCTCCCCACAGACCTCATAATTTTGTGTTGGTTATCTGAGGGTTTATTTCCAAGTGCAGGCTGTTTTAATGGGCAGGCATAATCATAGTAGATGTGACAATGTGGTTAATAAACCATGTCAGCTAACAAAAGAGAATTTTAAACATTTTCTGTTTTCATTAGCAAATGAGACTGCTTAGATGTGTTCCAATATAATTATGTTTATTATGGCTTCAGTTCTATTTTCATATTTGATGTTTGATATTTGATGTGCGCTAAAGCATTGCAGTTTATTCTTGCAAATGAACCTCTTGCAAGGTTTCTTATGTAGAAAATTTATAAAAGCCTTATTTGAGACCTGTTTGTTCTTTATTTGTTTTTGTTGGTTTTAAGTTCTATTTTGAGGAACATTTATTTAGCTGGAGTTTCACTTTTCTCTTAGTTTGGTGCACTCAATCCCTAAAGCTCTTAAGTGTATCTACCAGGAATTTCACAGCATCTACAGACCAAGAACAGGCAATAAAGAAGGTAATCCAGAAAAATAAGTACTGCAGCAAATAGTGGATAAGTGGCTAACTATGGAAAACCCAGAAACTTTCTAGAGTTCTTGGATTCCAAAGGACATAAGTTCCATTTTGCTTATGTTAGGAATAACTCTTTCAAGTCAAATGCCCCAGTGTGATCTTGCTAGTTCAATTACACTTCCTGGTTAAATTCTAGCTATGTGGTCCTTAATTTATTTATCTGTTGCTTAAGATTGGTGAACATACATTCTATCCACCCTTAAAACAAGATTTTTTTTTCCTGCAAATGACCACAGAAAGGTAGAACTCTTGACCTCGTAGAGGCAGGAAGTAGAAATAATCAGCTTAATGAGAAGGAAAATATACATGTTTAATACTGATGTGAGGTCATGATAAGTCTCCAGATTTTGTGTTTGTGTGTGTGTACAGTCTACAAAGAAAAAAAGACTTGACATTAAAGCAAATATTGTTATAGTTGAAGCAAATTATAACTATAATATCTTCCATTTCCTGGTTTAGGACTTCAAATTTGGTTGGGTATAATTTTGATAAATGCTAATTATTGTGAATGAAATTACTGACATTGGATGTCTCTAGCAGGTCGGGCTTTTTTAATTAGTCAGCTTAGTTGTTGCTTGCTACTTCTCCTGTCCTCACTGGTAACAGGAAAGATGCTGTTCCCTTGTAGCAGCTCTGTGAAGTAGCATGTAAAGATGAGTTTCCTGTTCCACCCATCCAGAGTCACAGAGTTACAAAAGCACATTGTAAAATACTGGCTAGTGGGGACAGAAAAAGTTGCACAGCTTCTGACACTGAACTTTGAGGTGCTGTCTTTCCAAACTCTTTTTTTAAGTATAGCTGTGAAGGTATGGGGAATGGCTGGTGTTGAAATCTAAACATTTATTACTAATAACTGTGTGGCTGTGTTCACATTTTCTTATGATCTGTGATTCATTGGTCATAAGCAGCAAAGTGTGAAGCCACTCAGCTACAGCAGTGGCCACCTCTGCCATCTGCTGTGAGCTAGGTAGCCCAGTTGTACAGGCTGGGACAGGCATAGAGAAGGAGCCTTTTTCTATGCACAGAACCAGGAGCTGTTCCTGACACCACTTCCACCCCATAACAGATGATGGACTGTTGTCTTTTCAGCTTCCACAAGACCAATCTGCAGCTTTTGATAGTTTTTATTTTCTGGGGTTTCTGTTTTTTTGGAGGCTTCCATGATCATTAAAAAAGGGGTCCAGCTCTGCAGACCATGGGTGTTTGCTGTCCCCATTTTGGGAGCATCATAGGTACACTGGTGCATGTGCTGGGATCTGCATAGTCTTTGGAGAAGGTACGGCCTCAGCTGGTAATAAGTGAACCAAGTTACAGAGATATTTATACTTTAGAGAGGTATATACAGATGAAAGCCCACCGAATTTTGATTCAAAAAGTAAATATCTTGCATTAGATATAAAAATAGATAAAATAACATTTGTTATGGATAAAATAAGCTTTGAGCAAAGCCAGATTTATAGATTCAGTGTCTTTTACCTTCAAAGCAAAAGACAAAATGCCAGCATATTTTTAGGGGCCGGAAGAGGTCAGAGTGGGCACAATTCTGGCCTTGCGTGGGTGACAAGTCAGAACAAATCCACTCACAATTTATGACTGATTTTTGAATTATTCTCTAAAGTATTTAAAGGCCTTTGTTATCTGTATGTAAAATATTTCCTTTTTTGTTATCCCCCTTTTTAGCGGTTATTTGCTGAGGTATTGATAGAAGACCCTATGTTGGTGCACGAAATTACTTCGTCACCATTAGGGATGGAAGCAGACAAAGAAAAGAAGTCAGGCAGAGAAAAACAGTTCTTTATTCTGTATTCCTTCTCCAGTGTCCTGGACCTTGTCACACTCTGCCATTGGCTGATGAAGGTGGCAACAAAGAAGGCATGTTTAGCTAGGTTAGTGCTGTTTTAGCTGGGGTGATTTCAGAGAGGTGCAGTTTGCAGGGGGAAAAAATGACTTCTTTTAAATAGGCCACCTACTACTGTTGGAAAAAAGTGCAGAGAGAAGGAGAGCGCCTGCATTTTTGTTATGGGAGCTGTTTGCCTGCATGTAGAGATGGGGAAATGGGTTTAGTTCCAAAAGTTAAGGCCATGCTGCTCCTCAAAGCTTGACAGGAGAAACTCTTTCCCAGTGAAAATACCAAAATCCTGTCAAAAGGAGCAGGTGGAATTCACTAATCAAAAAACCACAAAGGTGCTTCCTCCTGCTGAGTTTTACACTCTTAAATATTTTAATAGCCTTTTTATGAAAGACAGTGCATTATAAGAGGGACACAGGAAGTGCAAGTTTTGTTCACCACCAGAGGTAGGAAAATATCAAAATTGCTCTAGCTCTGCTGATCTTTACAATGATAATGAAATAAGATAGGCAAGGGAAGTCAGTGTCATTTATGGAGTTGTCAGCTGGAGGAGATGACAATTTGTACAGGAAGACAAAGACGATAAGGACTGAGGTAATGGGGAGACCACAAAGGGTAACGTTGAACTGCTGTCTTGGAGGCAGGTTATTGGTGAAAATTCTTCTTGCTTAGCTCCATACTACTTGACAGTTTTATTAATGATGTCAGTAGAAAACATAAGGATGTGTTATTAAGTCCAGGACATTGCAGTGCTTGCAGATAAAACTGATATAGAAAATAAACAGAATACCTTGCAGGAAGAACTCAGAGTTCTAAGGATTAGAGCAGTAGAGAGGAGATAAGCATCAATAACACAAATCTTAAGGTTATGAATAATAATAGAAAATTCTCCTGTGGGCTTTGAGCTTTTTACTTGGAAACAACAGAGGAGAAAGAACTGGAAGTAGAGCTAACCATGGGATGATTGTAAACTGCCAACATATCACAACTGTGATGGTCAGAAAAGCCATTATTTCTTACTGTGAGTCAGGCAATGAGTTTATAGATAGAGGGGAAATTGATGCCTGTATGTGGCTCTGGTAAGGCTGTACCTGCATTATTATCTATAATTTGGAGATTTGTGTTCAGGTAAGATCAATTCAGCCTGGAATGGGGACAAAGATGATATACTGGCATGCTGGGGCAAAATAGAGAACACATTTTACAAAAGCAAATGAAATAGATTGGCTTGTTTATCCTAGCAAAAATGAAGGCTGAGAGAAGATAAGATTTTTCTCCATAAATGCACCAGAAAGATAAGCACAGAGAATGGAGGGAAGCTATTAAACTAAAGGCCAATTTTGGCAGCAGAACAAATGGATCTAATCACTGTGAATAAATTTAATCTTGAAATTAATAGGGGATTTCTAAGAATCAGACAACAAAGTCCTAGAATGGAAAGAGCAAACACTAGAAAACTAACAATTTTAAAGTGGAGCTTGATTAATTTATGGAAAGGATTTGTGGGATGTAATTGCTTGCAATAGCAAAGTTGGGTGTGCAGGATAAATGACATTTCACAGGTTTTTTTGTCTTAACCCTTTCTCTAACTTTCCTCTTAAAAATTCAGAGTCTGTATCAAAAAGCCAGCAGCATTTATTTTCAGCAGCTGAAAACCTAGACATCTTTAAGATATGTGAGCCATAACCACTCAACTTAGTTTGGTGGAAAATCTAATTTTCTGTCACAACTCTTTTTCACTGAAATAAGAACTTCTTGAACTATAATCTGACATGTGGAACTTCCTTGACCAAACTAACAAACCAGTTAATCTACTTCAGCCAAAAAATTCCATGAAGCGAGGAGGTCTCTTTTCTTGACAGTTTTTATTTTTTTGTTTGGATACTCAGCTTTCTAATAGAATAGAAATTCTAGTTAAGCTACTGCTGGTTGAACTTTTCCTTCAATTATACATATGCATATGTACAAACACAAATATTTTCTGGTAATTAATAGGTAATTAATTACACTGAAACTTTTCACTTACCTTTTTTTAATGAAATTTGTGGGAACTTAGAATCTTGAAAATTCTGTCTCTGTATCAGATTTCATTAATACTCACCAATTGCTAGAGAAGTCATCTAGAGCAGACAGATGGGCAGTCCAGATCACTGCTTGGCTGCATTAATTTTAGGAGAGGACTAACAGGAAGTACTTATCTGAGGTGGCTTACTTACAAATCTTTGAGAAATAGCAGTAAATTGTCATTTTCCAGTAGGAGAAGGGAGTGAAAAGTTATAACAGAAAGTAAGATCTCAGATGCATATGTAAGACCAGTAAGCACAACATTATCTTCATTTTTGAGAAGATTGTTAAGTCAATCTAAATATTAATATAAACCTATATAGCTTATTGAATGTGGTACTTGTAGGTGATGTTTTTACATCTTCTTTTGATGTGATGAAATTCACAGTTCATTACAGTATGAATTGGGAGAGGCTCAGATTCAGACTGAAACATCAGAAAGGTTAGTGATCTCTTTTCCTGTTATGCAGTCTTAAATGTAGTTAATTTATAGATTCCTGTATTTCATAAAATAGCTTTTGTTAGACCCATCAGAATTACTCCCATTACTTGATTGTCTCTCCATTCCTGGAGTGGAAGGTCATTTATAGTTAAAAGTACACATTTATATGGTATGTACTGTTCCTTTCAGCCCCCACAGCTTCCCTTTGTTCCTCAGTGTTTCCCCAGTTCTCAGTTTCTCAGTATTCCTCTTCTACCATTTGATGACAAGGGACATATTTTGGTAGAAAACTAGAGCTAGACAGTGCAGCTTTGTCTGAATTTTGCTTCTTTTTGGTTTTGTTTGACACAGTCACCTTTTTAATATATTTTATTGTTTTCTATTTTTCTCCTTTATATTATAACAACAAGCTGACATGTGTGCTATTCTGTACAGGCTATTCTGTACAGGCTCTTTATATGTCCGTACTGGTTAAATGAGAGCAACACTTATAATAATATCACAGAGCTCTTTGTTTTAAGACCCCAGAGTTGATTTTGGCTGTGCCCCAAATGATTCTTTATTCATGCACATGGCATCTTTCATGTATTATTTTGTTTCCTCCCCTTTTATTTCCTTTACTTCGTAGGCAGGGAATGACATCTGATTTTAAAAGATTAAGAGCTATGTCTTCTAGGTTCTCTTCGTGTTTTTATCACATTCTTACAGCATAGATTCTCTGTGACCATATTGTTTGACTTATAAAACACCTGATGTGATGTTAGGAGGAAGCAAGGGAGTATCTTACTCCTTTGCACTCTGTACCGAAAAGTCAAAGCTTTTCTTTCTGACATCTTCTTACACTATATGAGATGAATCATCACAGACCAGATCAATATTTCTGTGGTCTTGTGTCTGAAGGAGTGCAGTGATGGATCTCTAGGGAGAGAATACTAAAAGCAGAACAGAGCCCAGCTTCTGACACTTGGTGCTTTAGAAGTTTCCTGAGCTAGTGGTTGCATCCAGACCATGTGTTTACTGTCTGCTGATGGGACTGCTCTCATAATTCATTAGATGGGGGAGGCTGTGTTAGGGTTGTGTCATACTGCGGCCATCTAGACTAAATGTTATTCTATATCTAGAATAAACGTTAAGTTTTGAAATCTCTGTTTTAACAGTAATGATGTGTATGAGCTCTACTTGTCTGTTTAAGCTTCCTCTCTGGCAGTCAGTCCTCTGCCCAGTTTTTAGTCTAAAATAATGGTATTCATCTCTCTGCCAAAGGCTACCCTTTCTAAATAAGAACAGTTAGCCTATTTCCCTTTATTTTCCCTTATGACATTACAGGCTTTCAACTGGCTGCCCTTTTTGAGTGCTGTCTGTGTCAATTGAATGGGCAATCCTGAGCAGCCATCAGCTATCTGGGTACAACACTTGTTTGCTTTGTATCCGTCACACCATTTCAGATGCCAAGAAGTATTTTAACATCAATGTAGCTGTCTCACTGAAGTGAATCTGATGGAGGCCGATTTCTAGATGCGGATTGTTTACAGAGAAGGAAAGTTAATTTTTCAAATGCATCCATGTGGTTTTGGTTTTAGGTTATATAATGCTTTTGCAGTGGAACCACGTTTGGGGGAGTTCCATTTGTCCATTAATGAATCATTCTAAAGTCAACCATGACACATCATGAGAACATATTTATTTTCTTACAAAAGTCCTTTGAAAACTAAAGCATCATCCTAATATCACTAAATTAAGGACTGGAGTGACCAATTCCATTATTGTTTTAAATTTAAAGGGGGAAATAAATAAAAAGTGTTTCTGAATTTATTAGGATTTCCCTTTTATTCTCAGTTTGGCTTCTTTCTGTCATACTCCATGTTGATAAATAATTTTGCTTTTATTGCAGATATTTTGCATGTAGTTTACCAATAAGCATTCAAGAAATTGACAATCATATTGGAAAGTTTAATGTCCTTACAAGTGATCATAAGGCAGGAGAATGATTTAATTTGCAGAATAAGCAAAAATATGTGTATTAAATTATGAAAGAAAACTACGTTAGTCTTCAAATTTTTTTTTGCATACTTAATCCTTTCCTCTTTCTACAGATGTATAAAAACAGTATCACAGACTGCCAGACCATGGACATTTCTCCTTTAAAACTTTCCACAAGGTCTCTTTCTTGTCGTCAATTCAGTCATGACCTGTACTTTGCAGCATGGTGGCATGTAATTAAAAATTTACCAAGGAAAAAGAAATAGGTTTTATTTGGTATCTATTCCTTTCCCAGCCTGTTTGCACTTGGCTGCATTCTCCAGCACTCTTCTCTACTGAGTAGAACTGAGCATACAATTCACTAAACACAAATGAATGAAATGTTTCCTCGGTCTCTACATTTAGTCATGTTTCAATGATAAAAATGCATACAAATACAACAGAATGCCCTCCCTTACTCCTCCTTTTTTAAATTAAGCTGCTGAAGTACTACAAAACGGAAAGCAGTTTATGTAAAGTGAGCAGCAGAGGAAATGCTTAACCCGTTGTTTTCCCTTTCCTTAGCTCTTGTGTCTATCTGGAATAAGGAAGATGTAATTGATCCTGACCTGTCAGGTCATTCAGAGAAATGCTCTTTGGCAGACATTCAGCAAGCCTCCTTGTGTTATTGGATCCAGCCTCCCCATATCCTGGACAGAAAGGTTAGCAGCATTTTCTTCCTCACACTGCACTAGTAGTAATGGAATTTGTCAGACTTAGACCTAAAAGGGTATCTGTTAATTCTGTTTATAATCAGTTGGGTGGCAGTCCTGCACAGTACTTGGAATAGCATCACTGATGACTTCAGGAACTGTAGTGGGTGTGTATTAGCACATGACATAAAAATAAATGGTGTCATATCAATGATTTATTCAAAGTCTATGAGTTGGGTTAGCAATGAAGCATAGCTAAAAATACACAAGAGAGAATTGATGGAGGTTGGAGATGATTTGTGTTCAAAAGGCACAGTGAAATCTTAAAGCCTGTGGTATGCAAAAGGCTAGCAATCACAACCTGACCTTGAAATATGCATTCTTACGGCATAGCGAAACCATGAATTCCCACTACTTTCATTTGTCCTGTCTTCCAAAAAGAGAAGTACGATCAACAGTATTTGCAATGGGAAACCTCCATGCCAGCCTGATGCCATAATGTTGGTTCAAAAGCTACCTTCTACGGTTACCAATATTATTCTTCCTCTTATATGGCTTTCCTTTTTTTTTTTTTTTTAACATCCTGTATTTAATATATGGTGCTCAGGAGCTGTCTTTGCTTTATACATGCTAAGTTTTTGTAGGGCTTTATGCAGCATTATCTTACACAGCTGTTGTGTCTCTTCCAGAGAAGCTGCCTTACAGTGGTGAGCTAAGTGATCTCATGTGCAATATAGAATTCATAAGGAAAGAGAGATTCTTTGGGGCTTGTTGTGCCTTCTCTGTGCTTATATTGACATCTCTTTCTATGTTCCTTAGTACACTTCCATCTCCCCTCAGCTCCCTCTTGCATCCCTGATGCACCCTGTGCTGAATCCCTCATCACCAGGCAGTATCCTCAGCCCATTCCTGAGTATAGGAAGTGCCCATGGTTTGCTGTCTAGCCAGGCAAGAAACACTGTTTTGCAGCAGGTCTGTAGCTGTGCACGTGCTGACTGCCTGGCTGTGATGCTGGGAGCCCAGCTGGCTGCTGCCTCCTGAGAGCCAAACAAAATAGCCAGGGATCAAACCCTCCTTGCTTTTTCCCTGAGCAGGGAGTTCTCGCTAGCTGAATGCTGATTTTGCAAAACTGGAAGGAACTTTTTACCCTTGAGACCTCTTTTCTTATGTCAAATGTATTTAAAATTAGACAGAGGGTTCAAAAGTTGTTGGAGATGAACCAGCTAAGGGAATAAGACTAAACCATTTCCTGTGTGACGCACCTCTAGTTTTTTTCCAAGTTTAAAAATGAAAAATAGATGTTATCGTGACACTCTATTGTCTCATTTTGGGTCACTCATAGCTGTAGTGTAAGGAGGGGAGGGAAAGACTTCACATGCACTGCAGCTGTGACTTGTAAGCTTCTGAATTGCTGTTTCTAGAGCAGTGTCCTACACACTGTCTTTCCTTAAATTGGACATGATTGTAAAGGAAGTCTTACGGTCAGTACTGCCCCCAGAGACTGTCAGCTGCCCCAGAGCAGACTTGTTCCACCACTACATGGTTTGCATCTTGTCTCAGGACAGTGATTCTGCACTATATGGATGAGATCCACTGGCCCAAACAAATTGATACCCTGAGGGTCCTCCAGAAAAAAGCCTAGTGCTGTGTGGTCAGAGCTGCCTGCTCGCTGCTGAGCAGGAACCTTCATAGCACTGAAATGCAACTTTTGGCAGCACACAGCCCATGTCCCTGGGGAGTGCTGCACTCTGCAGCCACTTGGTGAGCACCCAGGCATTGAGACCTGCTGTGCAGCCTCCTTGGGCCAGCCAGGGCCTACTTCATCCAGCAGACTGGTTTCCATTCCCTTTCACAGACATGTCTCCATTTCTAATCAGATTCTTTTACAGCACTGAAGTCTTCAAGGGGAACTGAGTGACTGGTTGAAAAGAACTGATCTTCCAAACATTTGGAACTCTCTTGCTGTCTAAATGCAGAATAGTTTCTCTGCCACAGAATGGTAGCAACTCTCTTTTTCATTTTCAGATGTCTCCTCTCCTCTGTAAATCATTTAGTGGCTGCTTCATCCATTCTGAATCAGTTTTTGCTGATTTACCATCAGTGGATATTAGCTAACTTATCAAACTCACACACAGGAGACAATCAATACAACCAATAGAGGCAGTGATAAGATGGTCATGCATCTGTTATTCCAGAGTAATATGTAAAAATGGAACAAATCTTGTAAAACCTCTTTACATAGGAAAAGGAGATGGATTCAGGATGTCACAGGCTGTGTCTGCGCTGAGAGACCCGCTGGTGCTGTGAGTGGTGTGGTTGCCCACCCAAAATAGAGCAAGGTTCGTGGTGATACCCTGCAGCCTGTGTGAAGGAAAGCTGTTTGTGTGGAGGGAGCTATGTGCTCTGCAGCACCTGCCATGGCCTGGCTGGTTGATAGCCAAGACACATGTGCTGTGCCATGAAGGGCACAGGCTTAACCAGGCCAGACTCACTGTGCAATAAGTCCTCGCGCAGACCAGTCTGTTTGATAGTGGTCTAGGATCTTCAGAATGATGAAATTCCCTGTATTTTAAACCTCAGTGCCCATCTTTAGTATACTGCCTTTGTTTACAGGCTGAACTATTTCTCAGGAAGACACTGCTCATGTCTGCCCATTTACTTCTAAGGCAATTGCTGACCACTGATTTTTAATATGTTTTACAGTCCTTGTGCTCAGAAGAGTTGTTCTCTGGGCAATAAATCAATTTTCTACAACAGAGCCAAAGCATTCTTCAGTAGACCTATCTGCAAGCTGCCACTAACCCAAGTCAAGTCAGTACTTAGTTAAGAGAAGGAAGTCAATCCTCAAAAACGTGGCTTTTTTTCCCACTTTGATCTTTCCCTTTCCTGCTGTACATGCAACAATAGTTCTCCTTGATCTGCAGTGGAATTAGTGTGCTTTTTTAGCACTCCCGGACTTCAAAATGTCTGTGACACTTTTGAAATATGACTTAAACTATTTGGAAAGCTATTACTTGTTCCTATTTGAAAATTAGGATTATTTTTATATAGATATGCAAAACTTTCTGAGGCTCCTTCACACCAAGAGCCAATGGGACTTACATAGGAGTTGTGAGGGGATGAGTGTAGTTTTTTGTACTTGTGGGGAGGCAAGCTGATTTTCCAGACAAGTAATCTAGAAAAAAATTATTTGTACGTATTTGAAAAATGTGACTATCCATAAATATTCATATTTTATTTGCAGCTGACTGAATGTTGAGAATATCGTCTGATTTATAAGTAGGGTACTGCCTCTAAGTCTGCTGCTACAGTTTCATTATGCCTGTGCTCAATGAGAAATGTTTTTCTTCTGTGGCTTTCAGTAATCCCAGTGAATTATTACAGCATAAAGGCAGAGTAAATGAAAACACACAGAATTTCAAATCTGCAATGGTTTAGTAGGAAGAGCTGCCAGTCTTTATGACAGCAAGCACAGAATTGATGTTCACGATATTTTAGGAATGACATGTTAAGCCTAACAAGTCAGAGGAGTTCAGCAGAGGAAAGAAATTTGGAAATTCTGGGAGTGAAATAGAGGATTGTCTGTTTTGATGGCATTCAAGACCAGGTTTATGGGGCTTTGGGCAACCTTGTTTAGTGGACAGTGTCCCTGCCCATGGCAGGGCTGTGTAATCTCTAAGGGCTCTTCCCACCAAAGCCATTCTATGGTTCTGTATGACCCTGGTTTCACACTAAAACCCATGGAGAAAACCTTTCATTAGCCAAAGGAGAAAATCCAGATACCTTTCAGGAGTTTCTAAGCATCATTGAGTTTACAACTGAAAACACTGCAAAATTTTGACTAATAGTAAGTGGGTCAGAATAAGACCATTAAATATGATTTTTCTTCTCCTGTAGAACAGAGCTTGGTCTCAATAGTTTTATGCCCACTTAGTACTTCCTGGCTTTTACATAGGGTGCTGTGTACTAATAAGGTACTAGCAAGACATATTTATATTATTCAGTGCTGATTAGCTGGAAGTTGAACACAGAACATTGTATACTAATTGAACCACCTGGTTTGAAGATACAAATAAAAGGGCATCCAATGTGTCTAGTTCTGCCTAGGCAGACTTGTGGTTTCTATTACTACTTTAATACCAGTATGAAGAGGTTTTTTTTTTTTGTTTTGTCATTATTTCTTTCACCATATATTCTGCTTGCGCTGAAATTAAAAACACATGAACTATGTGACTTTCTCCAGAACTCATCTCATCTCTGATAGCTGATCCACAAGGCCCTGTGTATTATACCTGTTATATATAAGGAATCAGTAAAATGGATGTTCTTGGAGAAGTTACCTAAAGAAGTGGAGTGGGTCAGTAGTAGATTATCAGTTCACCTTTCAAAAGGCGACTCTTCTCAGCTCCCATGCTTTTCTTCTCTCTTTAGGCTTCTAGAGGCTTTCATTTGCCCTTGGCTGGACAAATAGGGACCCTGGGATAGGATGCTGTACCCTTTCACTCAAAAGACAGAAGCACTGGGCAGCAGGCTGCAAAGCCCTGTAAGTACATCATGATGCTCCCAAGTGATTTTAAAAGGGACTGTAGGGTTTTGGCAAGCAGGTGAAGTGGCAGCTTTGAGTTAACATTTGTGCTTTCTCAGTGGTTACTTTAAGGGGAAGGGTCAGCCAGTGGCAGGTGTGGAAACTCCAGCAGAGGGGAGGAGGCTGGGTTGTGGCCAGGTGTCTAGACAGTGGCCTGGCTCCTTCTTCTGCTGCACAGTCTCCCCGTGGTCTCCCACGGGCACGGCTGCAAGGGTCATGATGGATGGAGAGGGGCATGGAAAACAGCAGCAGCCCACAGGCACAGGGCTGATTAAGGCTGTGAATGCTAACGAACATTGCTCCTAAACTATTTCCAGCTTAGGTGTAGACATAAATTCTGGCTGATGGGTGCAAAACTGCTCTGGGCTTTTGCATATGGGGTATCCAACAGTGGTCCTAGCTAGAGCGGGACACTTTGTGAGAAAGGCTTCTCTAATAAATATTTCTATAAATTTTTTAATTTTAGAAGAAGATGTGATAGTTATTTAAAAAATAATAAATGTAAATATAAAATTATGACTATAGATTTTGTCTTTTGCAAATTCTTATTTATCCAGTATCTAAAGGTGAGAACATAGATCCTGTATTAAACTGCTTGTGATTCTGAATCTTGTGCTGACTGCATTACAGGTTAGGCACAGCCTTTAAGAATTTACCAGGTAGTGAAATCAAATTTCTTTTACACAACTCACTAAATGCCTGTTCTGTTTTTAAAGTAGCCAGCATAAATTATTTAGTTTAAGGTACTCCTAAGGTTCTTGCCATCTGAGTAAGCTCTGTGAGTGTACAAGGAAATATCTGCAAGCTGCAGGCTCTTTTGAGGAAATAACACAGAATTTGTGAACAAAACTGTATGAACCAGAATTTATAAAATAATTTTAGCTGTCTACAAGGCCTGGCATACTGGTTGAAATGTTTTTTAATGTTTAACCTCCTTAAGATTTTGGAGTTTCATAGTTGAGATGTTTGTAATACTGTACGTAATCTAGAAGGATTTTTAAAATTATATTAAGAGAAAATGCTACAAGTGTTTTGGCTTTGCTAGATTTAGAGTGCTTGTACGTCCTACGTGATGGTAAGAAAATATTGTCTTTATAGGGTAAAGTTTTGAAACTCAAAAGAAGAATTATTGTTGAATATTGCCATAAGTAATTATATGTGATATAAATGTTTACTGTATGTCTAACAAATGTTTAATATAGACCTAGTACAGCCATTTCCATACAAATGTATCACAATTTAAACCTAACTCTTGTTCTGAAGTCATCTTTTTCATGTGGATAGTATGAACTTACAGACTCTTTATTCAGAATATTATGAATATGCCTGTAAGCTATTTTGCAAGGTGAGGGAAAAAAACATTTTCAGTGGTTTAGTGGGATAACATTGCAGGTAGTACAAGCCATGCTGATGAGTAGGAAATATGCCCCTTGGTTTCTTTATGAGGAGAAAGGATTGATGGCGGGATGCTAAGCAATAACACCAACACTTTTTTGGTACTTCAGCAGAAACACCAGATAAACATCATTGATATGAGTGATAAATTGTAGTGGAAGTAATGTGCAGTAGATCAGAGAATGAATGAGTGGAATGTGCTATCCTATGAATTCAATATAGCTTGTAAGACAATTTGTGAGAAAACATAAGTTCAAACAGAATTGGACTTGATTTTATCTTTTTAACTCTGTGTTTCTATGTAAATGTTCAGTATTTTATTGTTTTTATACCCAGATAAGTCTATGTTCCTGAGATCTTTGCACACAGTATGTTGAGATAGAGTACAAATGCCAATAAATAAAAAAAGAAAAAAAAAGAAAAAAAGAAATGGGCTTTTCCTAGTCCATTTTCACTAAGAAACAGACCACACTTGGCAGAACCCCATACCCTAGATTATGTGTGTCCTTTCTACTGGGTGTGTAGCCTGTCGTGAAGCCAACTAGAAGTGTATGTTCCGCTGTCAAAAGCCTGGGCAAGAACACGGCATGTGGGCAGCATCCACATCTGCCATTTCGTATGCCCAGGTGTGGAAAGGTGCATCTGAGCAGCCTTGGGAAACACCTCGGCAAGGAGAGTGCTGTGAGCAGGACAGCTGCTCCAGGAAGCCGTGTTCTGCAAACAGCGTGGGTTTGTGTCACGCTGCAGGTGCAGACTGCCTGTATCCCAGGATGGGTAAGGCCACACTGAGGGGACCTCAGGCAGCTTGCAGCTCAGAATTGGAGTAGAGTTTCAGCTGATGATGAAATGAAATCTGACTCAGGGTCACACTGTCAAATCCTCAGTTCTGCAATTAACTCATCATCTCACTCAACTCCTTCCTGCTTCTGCTTTAGTGTAACTTAAGTATCAGCAGCTACCACGAAGTGGCTACTGTATTAATTTGTGGATTTTTCTAAAGCATTATAAAGACACATGTAAGATGAAAGGCATTAAATCTAAAATTTACCTTAGTTCTTAAATACCACCTTCACAGTTTTTGTCATGTTGGTCATCACATTACAGAGGAAACATAGCTTGTAAATTTGGCTGTAGAAGATGCCAAGAATGTCCATAGAAAAAGAAGTTCAACAAAGGCAGAGCTTATCTGGGCTGATGGCGCCCTGCACAAAATTACATATTTAAATTATACTTTTCTTAGGTGTGTCATCATATGTCCCAGCATGCCCTGAGAGGGCAGCTCACTGGGCACTACTTAGCCTAAGAAGCCTCTTAGATGTCATCTCTGTCATCAGAGACAAGTACTTCATAATTGGGCTATTGCAAGGAAAAAAAGAGGAGCAAGAATTAAAGAAAAACCCTGCAGCTAATGTCAGGTTTGCATTATGTTTGTGTGAAAAATACATACTGTATTGTTGGCTATTCGCAAATATTACAATGAATACTGTATGTGTTATGTTGGAAATTATGCTGTATCAATGCTTTAAGTAGTACTGTATTGTTTTAAGTAGTATAGTAAATATTGGTTTATAGCATAAGATTAAAATAGAAACTGTAGTGTAGAACACTATTTTTTTTAACTCTTAAGGAAAAAAAAAAAAAAAAGAGAAAGGAGACAAAGAAAGCTTCACACTATCCTGCTGGGATAGAGATAACGGTACCAGGCCCTAGGTGTCCAAAGAAGATATACGACTTCCTTACCAGACAGCTCGGAATGCAAGGAAAGAGCTGAGATTAAGCAGAAAGACCTTAATTTGAAAGGAATGCTTGAACATATGAATATGCAACAGTTTACTGCTTTTAAGTGGTAGTCCTTTGTTAGTAAGGCGGTGCTGGGTGATGGAACGCCAGCACCCCGGAAGTCTGTGAAAGAAATTCACTGTTTTATTGCCTCTTATTGTCCAAATTTTTATTATTCTTACTTTCATTACTATTTTTATTATTAAACTTTTTAAAATTTTAAAGCGAGTGATTGGCGTTTTTCACAATTTGCAAAAGTGTTCCTGGAGGCCAGAGTTTTCAGTCAGTGCATATTGCTAAGTAAAGGCAAATACATGTCTGTAAAGGGAATGATAGTCTGAAAGTGCCTTGAGCTGTGTGTTCTGCCAGTCTTCAGGCAAGTTTTGGTGGATGGAGAATGTGCACAGAGTCTCCTGCAAAAGCCGGCATACAGAGAAAGAAAATTTTGAAAAAGTTCTTGCTTCTAATCCCAGCACTACATGCAAGGGGAAAACAAACAGATAACCTCATTTTCAGGATCTCAATCCATTTCTTTAATGATTAAGCTTAGGTAGTTAGGGTTGTTTACGCTTTAAATTTTATTCATTTAATATTTTAATTAAACCTGTTAATAAACTGCAGACATGTGACTTATTGGAAGTGAGGAAAGGAGAGAAAGAGCATACAGCAGATTAGAAGATGACCCTGTACCAACTGCTCCTTTCAGAAAGCACAATTTTTTGACCATGTCACAAGGATCTCCTTCCTCAAAACTTGGGTCTAGCAAGGCGTGCCCTTCTGCTGACTCCCTGTGTGACTCTGTTAGCACGAGCAGACAGATGGGTTTAGAAATAGCCCCCCAGCACACTGGTTTTGCTTTTGGTCATCTTGTTCCCCAGCAATAGAGAGGCTCAGCAGGAAACACAGGAAAACACGTGTTGAAGTTAAGGCAGAAGCTTGTGTTGAGGCTGGAAGCTGTACAAGCCCAGCAAGCTATGAAACTTGAGAAGGTGCTCGTCAGCCCTCCCCTGCTGTTTAACTGCACACCAGTTGCAGGCATGTGGAGCTACACCAGTCTGGGGTAGCTCTTGTCTGGCTGGTGGTTGCTGGAAAGTAACTCCATCACAGGCTTATTGTACAGGCTGTTTTCCTTCCTTTATCTACCTTGTTTTGTTGGGTGCTGTCTAAGCCACTGTATTTCATCTCAGACTGCCCTGAGAAGCTTTTAAGCTTTATAGTATTTTATGTATTATCATAAAAAGTTGCACACAGGCAATTCATAGCACATTTACTCTTAGATTTTGAAGGAATTTTCTCTGAACACAACAAGGGAAGAGATAATAGTAATCCTAGAGCAGATTATTTTAGTAGACTTAAGTTTCAAGGTGCTGCTGCCCACATCTCAGATGGTTTCAGTTAGTGGGTTCAAGAGTCTCAGTGTCCTCCTGCCCTGAACTCATTTGGGAGTTAGGACCAAGAGTGGTGGCTTGCCATAGTAACTCTTGATAGCCATCCTAATTTATCAGCAAGGACTGAATGAAACATGATTTATTCACACCAAGGAACTGAGTTCAGCTGCAGAACCTATCCACCTGCAGTTCATGCCATGCACTTCCTGCTATTCTTGGAGTCACAAGGATGCCAGTTAAAGAATAAAGACATGGTGCATTTCAGGAGCATCCATCTTGTGGCAGAGAAGGCATTCCAGACCACTGACTCTGCTGGGATAATCAAGAAAGAGATCCGCAAGTCCTAATGCTGTGCACCCTGATCAGTTACTGGTTTGTGGCTCTTGAACCTGTAACTTGTTGACATCAAGAAAATATTTCAGTACCCTATAATATGTTCTAGATTTCTACTAATACACTTCTTCAAGGAAGTTAATGTATTAACTTATAAGCAGTTACATATTGTCCTTTTACACTTTAAAATGAAACATCTAAGAAACTGACACATCCTAGAAAATGTATGTATACATATGAATGCCCTTTTATTTCTTTAATAGCGCTGAATTTTTTAAGTTCCTGTTCTCCTCCTGTGCTTTGACACTTGCCTGTGTCTCTCCATCAGCTTGTGGCCCAGCCACACTCACTTTTTTATCACTTGATATGCTGCTTTTCTGTGCTTCAGATACAAAAGAAGCCGAGAGCAAAACCTCATCTACTGAAGGGAAGCAGATGTGAGGGTGCACAGAGAGCAGTGAATGTGGGGACAGCTGCAGTATGGGAGATGGCTTCAGTGTGGGTTTCAGGGACCCCTGCAGCACTGAGACCCCTGCAGCATGTGCACTGGGGACCCCTGCAGCATGGGGGCCACTGTAGCACGCCTTTCACATCTGCATCAACCTGCCCTGCACAGGCTGCTACAGAAACTGGCATTCATGCCAGAAAGGCAGCTGCAAGTTTCTGGAGAAAAGGCTTTAATTCAGAATTGCTCATGCCCTTTCCACTCCTCTGGTCTTTTTTCATCCCTGCTTTATCAGTTATTACCAGTTAATGTTTCATTTTCTGGTTTTGTTTAACTGAAACCAAGAAGCACCTTGTAGACAGCAACTGCCAATTAGTTGAAATGAAATAACGAAAGCAGAAATTTAGCTTCCAGCTTGCCTGCATTTGGAGGGCTATAGCAGGAGTTAATTCAATTACTTTCTTATCTTCTGAACTATTATTGCTATGTGCATTTCTGGTTGCCAGGTGCTTCTGGGGTGAGCAGGCCCTGCCTCTCCTGTCTCTCTCTCTCTCTCTCCCCCTTCCTCCATCTGACAAAGAGCTGCAGCTAGATGGATGGATGGATGGACTGAACGAACTAACGAATTAATGAACGAGCTACCCACTACTGCCTCTGGGGGAGAAGCAGAAGATAGTTATAATGTAAATCTTTCTGGAAGTATATATATGCATTTCCATAAGACTAAAATTAATTAATGTTAATGGGAACTACTTGAGAATAGCCCATCTCACTCTAGTCACCTGTATCTGAGAAGATTCCCCTGATCATCAAGAGGTGCCTAAAAGGGATGACTTGTTTCAGAGTCCTAGGTTTGGATGAGATGTTTTGTGTCCTGGAAGATCCTCTTTCTCTCCTCAGGAACTCAGGGGAGGTGCAGACATTGTCAAAATCTGTGTTTGGTCAAATGAATCCTCTTACTTTCCTGATTTTGCTGTCTTCACGTTACATAGAGTTGAGCTGCAGCAGGATGAAGGAAAGACTGTGGATAGTAGTCTGCATCCACCCTTACTGGCTTGCCTAGGTCCTAGCAGTGTCTCTGAGTGAAAGACAGAACCACTGGGTGCAGCAGAAATGTTACCTTGCAGAAGACAGTAAAGGATTCCAACAGCAACTGCTGTCTTAAAAGTAGATGTTGGAAGCAGGATGAAAGAGGACAATGTAGAACTGTAGATTTAGTGCAGTGGCGCCATCCTGTTCTTCCCTCCCCCCAGACTTTTCCTTTGTTCCCACATTTGGCATATGAACTAGGTCAAGGCTCTTAGCCATGCATGTTTTAGAAGTACTAGTCACTCCGTCAGCATGACAAAGCATGTTTGGGGGCAATGGGGTTAGGGTTTGGGGGTTGTTTTCACATAATGTGGAAAATTGATTCTATTTTGGTGTTAAACTGTATTTTAGCTGTTTCTTGGGAAATGGCACTGCAAGACTTTCATCTGCTTCTGGGCTGATCTAGATGCAGTGGGATGTTCTTTTCTCTCTGAAGAAGTCAAGCACTACATCACAGAAGAGTGACAAAGTGTTGGGACTCCTCTGCAAACATGGCTACAGAGCAGTCACCCTTAGCGTCCTGCAGTGACATGGAGAAGAACAGCATCTGTGACAGGCAGATCACAGTCCCTGACCACCAAAATCAGTGAAGATGAGGCACATCTGGACAGTGTATGTGCTTCTGCCCTGGGAGGAAACCCTGCTCGCCCTGCTTGCTCTCACTCTGCTGGTATTGTTTACGGGTTGTGATGTAAAGCAGAGGAAATGGGGAGTGTGAATAACAATGTCACCCTGAAAAGGATCTGGTTTCCTCAGGTACAGTTTGTGCTTATCATTCTTGTGCAAAAGTTAGCAGGTCACAGCTGGTTAAACAAACCCTGCCTAATTATAATTTCCGTGCTTACAACACAGAGTACTTAACCTTTCATTACTCCTTTTCACCCAAATCAAAGGTCTAATTTTCACATTCAGTTTTACTTTGTTCTTTTTTCAGCGTAAAAGAAAAAGGAAGACATTAAAACCCTGCAAAACTCACTTCAAAAAGACCTGAACTTAATCTCTAAGATTAACTGATGTCTCTCATTTCAGAGCGTAGTAACTGCATATTGTACTTCATCTATATGTATATGAAGACAAGAAATGGCATATTGTATATAAAAACAGGAAAATGTGTTGTTCATGTAATAAATGTTTCTTTTCACATCTTCTGGCAAAACAGTGGGCTGCCTACTAGTAATTACACATCATATTTTAAAATAATGATGCAGATTTTTAATGTGTGTCAGTTGCATTGCCCTGCCTGTCTCCTGTCCCAGCCAGCAAAAGCACATTCCTGCAGGAAGAGACCCTGAATGCACTCGGTGCAGCAGCTCACATACTTGCTTTATAAATTAGATGCTTTAAGAAAGTTTCTTCCAAATGTCATTCAAATCAGGTTTTGAAGATCAAAGCTTTACCTTGTACTCTGCATACCATAGCTAAATCATGTTATGTCTAAAACACACTTGCTTCAAATCAGAGAGACAAATCTTATGTTCAAGTAAAAGTTTAACTAAAATAAAACCAAAAAAAGGATTTCTGGGAAGTGACACGCACAAACAAACCTCAAAACACTATATACTTCTAACTCCTTGCAATAACTCCTTCTAACCTCAAACACACTCTATTGTCTAAGTATAGGCACGCATTCCTTAACTTGTGGATAATGACTCATGCTAACAAAGTGCTGGTCATGTACAAAACGCTTCAAGAGAAGGTCAGTATTTGTTAATGCTAAAAGAGAATTTGTTCTAGGCACTAAGCCATCCACAACTTTTCACATGCATTACAACATGGCTTGCAACTGGACATGGGGAAAAAACAATTACAGTGACAATCCGAATGCAGTCAGTGTGAACCACAGATGAGCTATGAAAGGTGTGTCAAAGGAAGCACAGCACTGATGTAACACGGCTCCCTTCACACCTTTCTCCTTGGCACCAGCTAAGTCATGGCCACCTCAGCCTGAAAAAAAGGCTGCATTTACTGCTCTGCTTAGGATTAGGGTTATGCTTAGGGTTAGGGTTAAGAAACTCACAAAGCCTAAAGCTCCAGGGACACTGGAACCACAATAGGCATGCCAAGGGAAGCACGGCACTGCCTCAACATTGCTTCCTCCACAGCTTTGTTCCCTCCACACCTTTCTGCTTGGAACCAGGCACTGCAGAAGGCTGCTTTTACTGTTCCACTTAGGGGTAGGGCTATGAAACCCACAAAACCTAGAGCTCCAGGGACACTGCAGCTACAAAATGCATGCCAGGAGCAGCATGGCACTGCCCCAACATTGCTCCCTCCACACCTTTCTCCTGACATCAGCCATATGCTGGCCATCTGAGCCTCAGCTCATGCTCCTTATACTGCTCCACTTGGGGTTAGTGTTATGCTTAGGTTTGATCTTAGGTTTTGATTTATGCTTTAAGAAAACCACAAAGCCTAGAGCTCCAGAAATACTGGAATTTTAAAAACAGAAGTTGCTTCTACAGATACTCATCATGCTCAATGGCCATCGCAAGGTAAGGCAGGGACATGGAGCTCACTTCTTCTCTCAGAAGGCAATAATCGCTATGTTGAATCTCAGGAATCACCACAAGAAATCTCTTGTGTGTAGGACTGGGACATGTTGAGGCCAGGTCTCTCCCACAACTGTCCAGTTCCAGGATGATGCGCAAGCTGTTGTGCATTCCACACAGAGAAATTGCATCCCCGACTTCCAACCCTCCTGCAACCCAGTCCTGTTCTGTCCCAGAGCTGTTCCCTCAACAGAGTTCATAATTTAGTTAGAGGCAAAGATGATGGGCTCCCAGGATTGGACTGGGTGTCTTCTACTCTGGTAGTAATGCACGGGAGATAGCCCTGAGATACAGATACCTGGAGATCTGAACGGAGCAAGTCTGATGCAAGCTCTTTATGCAAGCACACAAATTTTCTGTGACAGATTCAGACTTGTCAATTTAAAATGCCTTGGCCTAATAGGGACATACCCACTGAGCATTGTTTCTTCCCTGACCCATTGCATGACAACAGTGTTTTCCAGTGCTTACGTGCACAGATTTCACCCTCACTGTGTCATCTTGAACTTCCACTTCCTTTCTCGTTGTTTCTGGGGACAAGGTTTTTTAAAAGGTGATGTTGCATTTTCTGCTTTCAGAAGGACCTCTCTGATGGCAATCTTTCAAATTTCTATTCTTGACTGCTCAAAGTTGAGCCAAGTGGGAGGGTTAAGAAGAATTCTGCTACAATTAATCTAACGGGCCTCCCAAATTTCCATTTATTAAAGTACTGTATTTAACATTGTTTATGGAACCTGAATTACAGGGTGGGTCACACGACTGAGAAGAATGCACTTAGAATACAGCATCAGCAAACAGGCTGAACAGATATTATAAGAGGGGGAAAAAACAACTGTATAGAAGTAGAAGGTAACCCTCGAGCCTTTAGAGAAAAAAAAGGTACTTAGCTCATAATAAGCAAGAATAAAGAAAGGCAGAAATTAAAAAAAAAAGGAAAGTAGAAGAGGAGGAGAGGAGGAAAATGCATGGACAAGGCAGAGACTTTTATTATTTTTTGTCTTTCCAGTCTGGAATATTCTTGCATCCTTATGGCTCACAAAATTCTTTGTAGAGAAGAATTGTATTGATAGTCTCAGTCCTCAGCTTCAGTCGGCCCTATTCTGCCTTTAATGTTGCTTCCACAGTATCAGAAAAGATCTCAGCAAGTTAAGTGATGCGACCAGATCATGAACCCTCAGCAAATGTTTGCATGCCTTTTTCCCATCCTCCAACCAGCTAGTATATGAGTCAAGCATTTCTGCCACATTCTACTTGAAGTCACAAGGAAATGTTTTCTTTGCTTAATATCATCTCATGAGATGCACAATGAGACAAGACATGCAACAGGCTATTGTGCAATTGTAGCCTTACACGAGGATTGCTCAGAGCATGGCACAGGGAAAAAGGACCTATTTTTTTGGCTGCAGTGGGAACTCACACACAGCAGAGATAGGGATAAAATTGCACAGAAGTTAAATACTTTGTTTATTGCTGCTTTACTCAAGTGGATCTCATCAACAGCATCTCTGCTTGGTCACTGTAAAAAGTGCTGTTACAGAAATCTGCCTTTCCATTAATTTTACTTTAAAAATTGATCTTAGCATTTGTTTTCCATCACAAACAGTTTAAATCTCTCCCTGTTCCTTGAACCAAATCTTTATGTTTCTGGTAGACTTAGGTGCCCCTAGAAGCCATTCCTCACAAGCACATCCAGAATGGAAGTACTTGGTGAAGTACAGCCTGGAAGTACCTTTCCTCTCCTTCACTTGGTTTTAGACAGTGACCAGCCTTTTCCTCTTCCCTTTGCTCTGAGTAGCTCTTGACAAGAAAGAGCTGGTCCTTTGGTGGAGTATGGAAGATACCAGAAGTCTGGAGATGATACCAGCAGGTCCTCAAAGGGCATCTGCCACTAGGGCTTCTCTTGAGACCACTCAGGGTTTATGAGACAACACTATTCCCTTTGCTTCTTACCAGCTGGCCAGGAGTAGGTGGGGGCACAACTCAGATCTAGGTCACGTATGTTCACAGAGGTTTGGTTGCAAATGTTAAGAGGATTCCTACACGGAATCTGTACAGTCCCAAACAAACTGAGCTGTCAGAGATACCAGCTTGCTCTGAGCTAACAAGGCCTGACAGTCAGTGTGCTCCTCCACAGCATGGCCATGGCTGCAGGCCATCCTCCAGGAAAAAGTACATCACCACCAGCTCTGCATGAGCAACTCTTCAGGCTGCTCAGGCACAGCTGGGGAGGAAGGCAAGGTCTCTGAAGGTCTGCTGTCAGAGCTTCACCAGTAACAGCAAATCTTGTCAGCACAGGGGCTTTTGTGTTACAAACACAAATAGGTTTGAAGTTTTTAGCATCATGGTTCTAAAACACATATGCCCATGCACAAAAATTGTCTAGCTCTAGCACACTAGAAAAATGCTAGGTATAGATTTATTATCAATAAAAATGCTCTTTTCTGCCTAAAGAAAGATCAGATGTGAAGCAAATGGTAAAAAGGGCTTTTGGACAGAAAAGGGGGAGGTTTTTTTTCACTTCTGTCCTTCAAAAAAACAAAGACAGTAAAAAAGATATTCCTAGTTTACTTTCCTCCTGTGTCATAGAATCATTTTGTCTTTATGTCTTTGGATATAAGTACAAGGCTACTGTCTCACTGTACTTGTATGTTGCAATTTAAATCAATTGCATTGTTGATAGTGACTGGAAAAAAATCCTCCATCCGTTAGGAATATCCTCCAAGGAAAATGCATGTGTGTCTAAAAAAATAGAGATGACTCTTTGTAAATAAGAACATTCAATAAGTTAGGGGAATCCCATCTAATATGATGAGGGAAAGGCAACTCAGAGGCCACATTGATATTTGGTATGTGGTACACTCTGCTCTGACTTTGAAAGTAGGCCAGGTATGAGAAAAGAGAGAAGCATCTTTTATCAATCATTCGGGAAAGGAAACAGTAAAATTAATTCCAGAATACTTGTCCTACCAAGATGCTGGACTACTTCTGCTCCCACAGAATAGCTCCCATGTCTTTACCTAGCTACTGTCAATCATTTATTGTTGGTCCTACCTCAGAGGCATCAGGACATTAGGACTAAATCAAGGCAGAAAATTGTATTCCTATAAATCGTTGTTTGGGAAAGGCATTATTAGAGGCGAAATCATAGAATCTAGCATTGAATAATTACCAGAATGGCACTAAAACGAAGAAACATGAAGTGAAAATGATTACTTAAAGCTGCCTATTACCTTGGAACATACTAGTATTGTCAGCAAGACTCATCTTTACTTTCTGTAACAAGACACCAGGTTTTTTTGCCAGTGTCATTCAAGGTGCCCTCGAGCACACAGGTATGTAATTTGGCATTATGTAACTTCATGTGATGCTGTATCTGAGAAAACCACTCCACCTAAATATCTTGTACACAATCATGACAGACATGTTGATCAATCAAAACCTGCTGTCAGGTGGTAAGAGAGCTCAGAGGGGTAATTAACCAAAACTGAAAGTTAGTTGAAACGCCAACATCTGTCATGCAGAGTAATTCCGTTATGGTGACATCAGTGTGATTACATTCTGTCTTGGATTTTTATTATTCTCTAGATAAGCTTCTGTAGAGAGTGCTTTCTAGAACTCCTGATGGAGAATCAAGTTAATAAGCTGCGAACACGGGAATTTTTTTAATTACCTGTTAGTGGTCAGGTTCTTTGCCCCATGGTAGGGAAGGATTAAGCAGCGCAGAGGACATTGTTCTCCGAGGAGCTCAAGGCAAATGGAGGAGTGCCTCTGAGAATAGGCTTTACTCACTCTGCATCTTTGAGGATCCAGGCACTGTGGGAGTCATAGCTGTGAAGCAAATGCTCTCTGAATCAGAGTTACTCAACAGAGGCAGCACATGGTGCACCCTGTCTGTAACACTCTGGTAGGCTGAAACATACCCTGAGGACTAAAACGTCTCTCAGAAAAGGAATCAAAATGTTTGTATTAAAAAAGGAAATAAGGTGACTTCAAAATTCTCCAAATGGTCTATAATAAAATTACTTGCACTTCATTTTAACCCAACATGGTGGCAACTAAGAGGGATAGTGGTAGGCTTAATTAGAACAAATAGACACAAATATTAGTGACCTAGATACATATTTGAAAGCATCTCTGACTGGGGATATTTACAGCAAAACATATGTCTGAGAGGAATGCTCACAGAGAGGAATGTTACTGTAGCTAGTTGACTGAATAATAATTCAGAAGCACTACTGCCTCCTATTCCTGACATTAAGATAACATCCTGTACAAAGTGGGAGAGCCACTAAAGCTATCCAAAGTTTCCAGAAGTGCCTGTGAACCTTTGGAAACTAAAAGACAGGACTCTTGGAGTTAAGAGTCCAGAGCCAGGTTTAGCAGGGGCACTCTGCACTGATTTTCATGAGACCTGGACTCACACAGAAATGCAGGGGACATCAGTGCCCAGCTAAACCACCAAAGTGCTCTTCCAATACAGTTGTACAAGTTCTTCCAAGACCCAGCTGACTCCTCATGCTTGGATTTCATTGTGCTGTGCGATTCCACACATAAAGCTTTTATTGCACTCTATATGCATCTTGTAAGTATATTACTCAACCAAGCTTAGACATGATTTTGTCATTCCATTGCATCCTCTTTGTCACTCTCAATCCTTCTGTACTTCATTGTCATGCTTTTTAAAAAAGTCCCTGTCCAATCAGTTCCTGTAAATATAAAAAGCAATCTACACTGCAACTTTTTCTGTAGCTGCACATCCTACTTTGAAAGGCAACTCTGAGGCAAGGATCTTCTTCTTTGTTTTTGTCAAACACACGCAAGTGCTTTTAAAAGTGACCTGGAGTTTGTATCAGTTGCAGGACTAGCAAGAAAATTACAGAGGCAAATAACAGCTTCTGGGATTGAACTTGGCAGAGAAGTTCAAATGAGGTTAAATGTGATTTAGCGTCACACTAAGCCCTGGTGTGAAGAAAATGGAAACTGATTGCACTGGCAACAAGGAACAAGAAAGATGAGGCATCTGATATTTGCATTTTGTCTTACTTCCTATTAACACACAATTCCTTATTTGAGGAAAACATTTCCCTCACGAATTGCCTCTATAGTGCTTTAAGCAGCGAAAAATAGAAATAAAAGCACTAGGTAGTTTTATCTCCTTGCAAATCTCCACAGAAGTCCTCAGTCTACAATTACATACAACTCCACTGCATAGCACAAGTGTGATTATACTGGGTCAGAGTAAAGGTCCATCAGCTCAGAATCCTGCCTCCCACAGTGATCAAAAGCAGACTCATGAGAAGATTACAAAAATCTCCAGAACAAGCATATGATGGTATTTCCCACTGATGTTCTCACGGCCTCCTCAGGCTTTTCCTCAGCCAGACATGATTGCTAAATGTTTAATCTTGGTGGATTTGTCTTCCATGAGCCTGTGCAGGCTCCCTCTGAGTCCTATGAACTTTTACTACCTGCCGCACAATGCAGCAAGAAATCCCACAGCCTAATTACAGGCTATGTGCAAGAAACACCTTGTTGTTGTTGTTGTTGTTGAGAGCTGGTTATCTGCTGTTCACCTCTGCACCTTACGCTGAAAAAGACTGTGAGCAAACATTCTTTTTTTATCCCCTGATCTTGACTGACAATTTTGCAGGGCTCCCAGTTGCAAGTCTTGTTCCACCCAGCAACCTTTCACCATCTATCTGGCTCCTTTGAGAGCCTTTCAGAGTTCTTTCTCCTTCGCCAGGTGGGGACCAGAACTGTGTAGGCTTGTCAACACAGATTTATCCAGCGGTGAAGTGGTGTTCTTATTTTTACTTTTTTACCTGAAGGCAATCAATTTGCTTTTTTTTTTATCACCACTGAGCTGAAATTTTGACAGAATTATCTGTTGTAATTCTGAGATTTTGGTATTGCATGTCAATGCATTGACATGTAATGATCAAGTCAGAGGCTGTAATTTTATACATTGGGATTGGTTTCTTTCCCCCAGGGGCATCTTTTTACCACACACTGAACTCTTCCTATGAAAGAAAGTTCAACTTTTTGAAGTATGCCTTCTTGCTTTGATAACCTGTTTAATTCTGCTGTTTAGCAATGCCAGCATCCTCTCACCCTTTCTTAAGGCCCTCTGCACATGTGGTATGCATTTCTTGAATGCTTCCAGTATGTCCCCAAAGGGTCTCCATGCCATCTGCAAGTACTGAATTCCCTCGGCTAAGCCTTCTGATTTTTTTGAAGCAAGTATTCTCCTTTTTACGTAGTCTCTTATTTTGAACTTGGTATAAGTAGGTAAGATCTCTACCTGCTTATTAAGCATACTTTGATAGAGGAGATTATAAAATTGGACATAGATCCCACAGAAAAACAAAAATATTAACTCATAAGTCAACCTCTGTGGCAGCCACCAACCTCCCTGATGTAGTAAACTATAGATCAGAACATAAAGGTAATATAATGCTCAGGCAATAAGACAGCTGTACTCAACATGATGTGTTGAGATCACTCAGTGAGGCATGTAAGGATCTTCAGCACTTTTAGTTAAATAAAATTAATGCTTTTAAATGAAAGGAATATGTCTACACTTACAAGGCACAGATCATGATCTTGGAACAGACACCATGGACAAAATTTAAACTCATCTTTCCTACCTTTTTCTTTCTTTGTGAACAACTGAAAAAAGCGCCTCTTTATCAAAAAAGTGCCAATCCCATGCCAAACAAGTTGTAATTCCTACCATAATTGATGCCTGATTGCTGCATTGAAGTGTAGACCAAAGACAACTTCTCTGTAAATGGCTAACAGCTGGGATACTCTGCTGAGATCCAGTGGATTCTGGAAGCTGTCAAGAATTTTCTGTATGTCTTGAACTTCAGTCTCTGCAATCTCAAGAAGAGTAAGTTTATCAGGTAAGGTGTCAGAAACTGCACATAAAAATATGACAGTTTTGTAAACTCATTTTCCCTCCAGAGGTTTTGTATTTCAGGACTTTATAAATTTTTCATCCTCCCCTGTGGTGCAGAGGAATGTGTTTAGAACCCCTTCAACATTGCAAAACCAGGCTTTAAGAATAGAGATTGTGGCAGGTGGAGAATTATGCAGATGCAGTAAAGTCAGGGAGGAAAAGGCATAGTAATGAAAAGTTGAAAGCAACTCAAAAGAGTGGTTCTTTCATTAGCCTTTCCCATTAAAAGTCAAACATTATAAAATCCAAGCAAGGATGGTGGTAAATCCTACTGACTATGATATTAAGATTAGGTTTGTCAGACGCAAGCAGAACCATGCCCAGAGATGGCATTTTACTTACTCCAAAGACCTAAACTAGATACTGCTTGGTTAGGGATGAGAGGGACAACATTTCCAACAGTTTTTAAATGAAATACTATTGCAGCTCAATCCTGCAAGGTGCAGAATATTTCGCTACTGAGACTCTGAAGTTTTTTATTCCCTCTAAGCTTAGGAAAACTTCTCAAAGCAATGGGTCTTTGCAAGTCATTATCCTTACAAGAACACCTGCTCTTACTTGGTGCTTGTAGGAAGTGTGCGCACAGGGCTTGACAGCCTCCCAAGACAGCCCTGGCAGAAGTGATTTAACTCAGAACTACCTGTTATAGAAATCCAATGTTCTCTCTGTCAGACTGAAGGGCCTGCCATCATTCAGGGAAGTTAAATGGTCTGATTTGGAGGAGAGGGAAATTATTCCCCAGCAGCAGCAACCGGAAAGATCTCTCAGTTATGAGCAATGGAGTAAAACTCTGTACAAAATGTGTTACAGAGACAGCAGAGCCCGGCCCATATTTTCTGTTTCAGAAGTGTAGTAGCTAGGCACACACTAGATGTATTCCTCCTACATCTGGTTATGTGGTTTCTCACTGATCATTGAGCTCAGCCTTTTTGATTGTTTCAAAGCTCATTATGCGTGCTAATTTACGTGAGCTTTCACAGTCATATACAAATGAAGTTACTGATATGCACTTGATTGCACAATGAGCACACACCACAGAACAGGAAGGGCTTCTTGTCAAAGACAATAAACGCACTTCAGACATCAAACATGCATAAGCACAGTAGTAAAATAAAAGCTGTAACAAGTATTTATGATTCACTGACTCCTTTCTTCCTTCCAAAATGAAAATTCAAGAAGATAAATTCAGAACTGAGAATAGAAATCTTACTCACATAAAAAGGAAAATACATAAAGGATAAAATCTGGAGACACCAAAAGACCAAGCCGGTCTTTTATATATTTTAAGCAATTATTGAAGAATTTATTGTTCTTATCAAGTTGTTGTGATACATTTTTCATTTTTTAACAGATGCCAGGACAAAAGGAAAGCTGTGCAAAGAAACTTTTTACTCCTGAGTTGTGTATGATCAGCACCAAATGTACAGATATATGAAGAGGAGCATTTCCTAGTGACAGGAAAACAGTCCACACAAGCAGCACTCACACCCACAGAGAAGACGGTATGTATAAAATACCATGTTTTGAAATTCCAGCTCATTATACTGTGAGAATACTCCAGAGGCTGAAAAGCAAAATGCCAAAAGTGCACTTCAGTACTTGGGACAGGATTATCTGAGTGACCTTGGTTGCCTAATTATCATACATCAAGTTTAATTGGGCTCCTGCAATCTCAGGCACCTCCAAAGGGACTTTCATCTCACTCAGAATGAACACATTTGAGCTGAAGGTGTCTTCGTAAGAGCGTCCTGCAGAGGTGTCCAGTGACAGCAGAGGTACCACATCGGTGGTGAGATCCTGGTAGTTACACACCACTTCCCTGTTAAGTGCTCAAGGAAAGGCAGGCAAATCCCAGTTCTGCAGTTGTTTGACTTGAATAACAAGAGCCAAAGCTCTTAAGGAAACCAGTCTGTTAGGGAAACTGTCTCCATGCAGGATGACACACACCTCAGCTGTTTCACCCTTTGGAAAGGAAAGGAAATGACACATTTACTATAGCAACCCCAGCCTGCCATTTCAAATCTTCTGGTAAAGAGAAAGTCGTCATAGGCTGATCAGATGGTTTAACAGGCACTTACTAAAGGTGGAAGAACAATTTTTGGACTGTGTTTTCTACTCCCTGCAGGAGCAGACCTCCCAGGCCTGGTGTGTGCATTGCTTTTCTGTGAGATCATGACAGATCTGTGATGCTGTGGACATGCTCTGGAAACAAAACAGCCTTCCACAAGTAAAATGCAGAAGGAAAAAGAAAATAAAAAGGATGAAATTTCATCCTGACTTTATTCTTTACTTGACATCAATCTCCTCCTTTTCCCCCTTTCTCACTACCAGCATTTTACACACTTTTGCACCTGGAACCATCTGCTTAAGCACTCAGTATGGGTCACTTTTCAATCCTCTCAGTCACTCCTCAGTCTGGGGTCAGAGGCGCTGGATTTAAGACAAAAAAGCAGTTTGGGGAATTTCCTAATTGAGCAAAATCCAGGATATATGAAACCACATGGCAAAATGCATCCACCATTTCTAGGCTTAGGGGGGGAACTCTGAGAGCAGCCTGCAGACAAGACAAAGGCACAAATAAAACCTTTCAGATGACTGTCCCTAAGTAAACCCACCAAAATAGCAATATTTTTGCTTCTTGGGCCACAGCTGCTCCCAGAGACCAAATAAGACCTTGCTGAGATGACACTGGGGATCCCAGAGCAAATTCAGCCACTGGATTTTGTTGAGACTCTGGGTATCACTCCCAGCTGTCAACATTCCACCTAATGTCACAGCTTCTGGTTAAGAAACTGCTTCCCCAGTGTCTCTTACAACTGCTTTCTTCAGGGTTTACATCTACTCAAACAGACACAGCCAGCTCTCCCCATAGTCCTTTCCCCCAGCTCCCACAATGCCAGGGCCCACCAGGTACCAGATCCCTCCTGTTCCCTGCCTTACTTATTTCTGCAGAAATAAGTCAAGAGGTCAAAAAGGGCCTAGACTAAAATTTCGGTGTGCACAGGGACAGGGACAATACTTGGTCTGGAAAAAATTTGGAAAATAGGAAATATCTGCGTGGATTGGTTTTGGTTAACTCACATGTGACATTTAAACTAAAAGACTCTTTGTTTCTATTTACTTTAATTTCGCTATAAAAATCAAGAGGACCAAAGCTTTGTCCTTTTTGGCAGGCAAAGTGTCCCTGGAACTCTGGGCTTTGTGGTTTTTTTAACCCTAACCCTAAGCATAGCCCTAACCCTAAGCGAAGCAGTAAAAACAGCCTTTTGCTGAGGCTGAGGTGGCCAGCACACGGCTGGTGCCAAGGAGCAAGGTGTGGAGGTGTCTTGGTGATGGCTTGTACCCCATAACCATTTTAGGTTTTATTATTGTGTCCATGGTCACCGCGCCCCCTCCCCCGGCTCTGGGAATATCGCAGTGGGTGAGTGCAGCTCTGGGGTTTGGGGGCCAGGGGCTGCTCTTCCTTCCCATGGGGCATGACTGACCCAGCTGCCACACGGCACGGTGTGTCTGACAGGTGATCCTCTTGTTTTGTGGTTTTTGCCTTTTTCTTTTTCCCTCTTGGTTGTTTTTTCCCTTCTTCCCTGTGACTAGGCTTTGCAAGCTTCCTTCTCTGCTCCTTCGCACGGGAGCCTAGAGCTGGTGCATGCTGTGCCAGGACCCGGGAGCCAGGAGCACCTCCTCACCCACTGGGCCTTTCCCTCTGCACAGCAACCCAACCCCGGTGTTGCCTTTTTCCCAACCTGGAAATGAAACTCAAGGTACCTTTAGCAAGGAGGTAATGTAAAAGTGGATCTTTATTTGAAGCCCTTCAGGGGCAGTTATGGAAAGATGTCCACAAAAGCCCATCCCCACAGGGATGAGTACATTTTTATAGGTTTTAGGAAATTAACATAATAGATAAAAAGCACCAGTTAGGAGGACAAGTGCTGATGCAATTGCCCCCCAGGTCAAGCCCCTTCTCTGGAGTCCCCCCCTTGGCACTAGCTGTACTTTGCCCATTAAACGTATCTTGAAGAGATGTTCTTGGCCTTGGCTCCCAGGAAGAACCAAGATAGCACTGGGGCCTTGTACCCCACGGGGCTTGGAGTTCTGGAATTTTTTTGTCTTTCTGCCTAGTGAAAGGCCATGGAAAATTACTGGGAAAACTAGTAATTAATACAATAGGCTACAAAGCTACAAATATATGTGCAAAGAATACAGAGAAAATAAAAAAGGAAAAAAACCAAAAAACCCAAACAGAACCACTGGGACCAGCCATCCTTGGTGAGCTGTGCAAAGGAGCAATCCCCTGCCTAGCCCTGCTGTTGTCTGACACTGCTTCAGGAGCTTTGCTACACTTCAGCCTGATGCCCTGTGTCTGCCAGGACCCTCAGCTACTTCTGCTTCTGCCACCAATTTGGGGTTAGTGCCACAATTCAATTCACAGCCCCCCGGGGTCTGCTCACCTCTGCTGTTCCAGCTGCTGCTCCGAGGCTCCCGCCATAGTCTGTTTAACCACCTGGAGTGGCACTGAGACTGGCTGCTCCCCATGAGTTTGCAAAGGAAGCCACGTTCTCTTTCTCCCTCACGGACTGAGTCGCCATTACCGCACGGCGTGAGGTGGCTGAGCTCGCGCCACAGCGCCCCCTGCAGCGGCGGGGGAATCATCGCAGCCTCCCTGCCCGGCCGGGAGCCAGCGGCGCCCCTGCCGGCTGTGCCCGGAACTGCACCGGGGGAGAAGCGCCTGCGGCAGAGGCAGGCTGTCCCTAGGTTTGCGGTTCTGTTTGGTGTGCTGCCACTGTGGCTCTCGGTTTGCCTTGTTACGCATATATCCATCAATAAAGAACTCATTCCTTTTCCTATAAATTTAGCTGGAAGCCCCGTAAATTCATAATTGTAATAATTTGGAGGGAAGGGGGTCATATTGTCCATTTCAGGAAGGTTCCCATCTTCCTTGGCAGACACCTGTCTTTTAAACCAAGACAGGAGAGAGAAATGTTGGGGCAGCGCCATGCTACCCTTGGTGTGCCTTTTGTAGTTCCAGTCTCCCTGAAGGTCTAAGCTTTATGGATTTTTAAACCCTAACCCTAAGTGGAGCCCTTTGCTAAGGCTGAGGTGCTCAGCACCTGGGTGGTTCCACGGAGCAAGGTGCGAAGGGAGCAGTGCTGGGACAGTGCCGTGCTGACCTTGGCATGCCTTTTGTACTTCCAGTGTCCTTGGAGCTCTGGGCTTTGTGGTTTTTTTAACCCTAACCCTAAGCATAGCCCTAACCCTAAGCGAAGCAGTAAAAGCAGCCTCTGGCTGAGGCTGGGGTGGTCATTACATGGCTGGTGCCAAGGAGCAATTAGTGGAGGGAGCAATGTTGGGGCAGTGCTATGCTCTTTCACAGCAGGCAATCTGCTAAATGTACTGGATCCAAAAATCCTGCTGTTCCCCTCTTCCAAATCCCCACTCATCTCCTTTCACACATAAGAGCCCTCTAACTCCCTCTCTGTGCTTTATGCTGACTTTTGTGTCATGCCACCAAGTGTTTAAAATGCTGCTTGATTAAAGCAATAAACTGCAACAAGGGATATGGCTTGCTAATGCCTCCTCTGTTTCCAAGAGCGCAATGATTGTCTGCCTTGGCACTCAGAAGCACTTAGCAAAGCCATCATCAGATACCAAAGAGAGCAGGGATAGGAGCTGGGCAGAGCTTCTTGGTCTATTTGATCAAGAGTGGTAGACGTGTTTTTACCAGCGACCAAATTTCCCTGTTTTATGTGCTTGACTCCTTAGTTTCTTCCCCTCACTTTTAGTTTTGTGTTATTACAAAATTGGAGAGACTGAACAATGTGGTAAGGCAGGACCATCAGAGAAGAGACAGACAATCCTGTCCCACTTGTAGGTCGAGTGGGGCTGATGCAGTGAGCTGAAACTTAACCACATTCTGCATGGACTGGGGACAGATGCAGGGGAAGACAAAGGAAAGGACAAAGACAAGGTGCAAGGTCAGTGAATGCAAACACAGTAATTTTGAGAGGGAATGTGTGAAATATCCACGTCTCAGTGGTTCTAGTCAGGCACAGTCAGGCATGGAAGAGGAGATTTTGATAAGTGAAGTTCAGCAGGGCCCATGGGGGCTGTCAGGAGGGGAGATCTGGCAGATGTGAGTGACCCGGGGGGCTCTGCAATGTCACCTCTGTCATGTGGTGCCAGGTGTGGGTCCTGGGAGAGCCCAAAGCAACAGCGAAACCTGCCCCGGTCCAGAGTGCTTGTGGCACAGCACTAGGCATACAGTCACCCACAAATAATACAAACCTTGATATTCTGTTGGAAATTTCTGT
Organism: Irena cyanogastra; assembly: GCA_013397155.1. Taxonomy (NCBI): domain Eukaryota; kingdom Metazoa; phylum Chordata; class Aves; order Passeriformes; family Irenidae; genus Irena; species Irena cyanogastra. The sequence continues at coordinate 84,274 of VWZV01006890.1, read as the reverse complement.
ATTTTAGAGAAGAATGACAAGAGAATTACTTTGGTTTAGTCTGCTACTTTTTGCTAGCAAGTTGCTGTATAAACAGCATAGAGATATAGTAAAAGCTAAGTATTAAACTTGATTCTAGCTTCAAAAGCTTCTGGAAAGCCCAAAAATCCACATGATCCATGATGTACAGAAGAAAATGAATCAAGAAGTGACTCTAGTGACATCTGAAAGAGCCAGACAAGAGTAGCTCTCCCCTCTGGTCAGGAAAATTAAGATAACCTCTCTGGGGAATATGGGAGCTCAATACATTTTCTTGAGGAAAGTAGCCTTGCTGCATAAAGGCAGCAAAGCCTTGTCCTGTGTGTGAATGCATTTGCTCTCAGCTCCCCACTGGAGCCTACAGGCAGGCTGAATTGGACTGATAGGAAATTACTTCTCTAATCCTTTGTTTTGGAGTGTTAATATTTTAGGCCTAGCAGAGTAATTTAAATGTCAGAATTTTGAGTATTTTAGGTATGTTATGTTGGTACAATTACTGCATGGATGTGGGCAATTTGAGTATTCATGGACACAAATAGTAAAAACAAAGAAAAAGAGGAAATAAAAGGTCAGAAAAATGTGCCCTACTATCACTCTTTGTGGTTGCAGGAAGCAATAATTAGTGTACATAAATGCTCAGTGACAAACAGAAGCCGTATTCTTTTCTCAATATTTACAGAGAACTCTAATATACAACTGTGGGCCAGGTCATTATTGACAGAACTGGTCTGTAATGAAATTGCATTTTGGCTTTGATAGCAGAATGAATTTGATATTGCTGCTCAACACAGGCTTTGCAATCTGTTTGCAATGACATTTACTTTTTGCTGTAAACATTTTAGGAAAGCTGAGAAGCACTAAGCTATAAAGCATACCCAGTGTCAAATCCCAGGGATTACTGAAAGATCGATATTTTGTGACGGTGATAACCACTGATGTGCGGTTTTATTCTGGATTTTTTTGTTTGTTTGTTTTGTTTTCTCCATCTGTCCCCGCAGACATCTGGAAACAAAGGGTAAAGCAAGAAAATTTCTCAGTTGTACACCCACGGATAGTTGAACAGTTGTTCAAAGGTTGATGAATAACCACCAAGAATCAGATACAGAGGTAAATACTCCGCATTTCTAGCTAAGCAACAGCTAAATTGCGTTTACAGCTTTATTTCTTAAAGCTCTTGTCAATCAGTGACCTAAAAGAGAAACACATTTCTTAAGATTATGAGCTTAGATGTAGATTATGTTGGTGTGTAATAGCAGCATCGGCAGCAAACTTATGCAGTGCCGAGCTGCCTTCTGACAGGTTTATTTCAGCTCTCAGGACTGTAATAATGTGAAGATGAGTTAGGGCTGGAGGCTTATATGCAACTGCAATGCAGGATTGCAGGACTTTATTCAGAGAGTCAGTAGTGGGAACTCTTCTTCCTGAGTCATTGCTAAATCAGGGGTCAGTCATGATGTTAGGAAGAATTAGTTTCTTTCAGAGAAATTTGAAAAACAATATTATGAAAATATGACCACTTCTGGTAAAAAACACAAACCACATTTTTCAGTGAGAGGAGGGATGCTGGGGCCGAGCTGCTATCCAGGCAGTTTCTGTTCTGCTGATTTAATTTCTTTACTGAAAATTCTCTTTTAGCTTTAATTGGAAAAAAACAACATTATACAGTTGCAGCTAGAACCAGTCCAAAAAATGACAAATCTGTTTTCCATTAGTTCAGTGAAATTTTAGATTGGGCACAAATTTTTACATTGAATGATTTGATTTTGCTTCATTTTGATATTTCAGAAGCACTTTATTTACTATAAAGTGACCATATTTCATTTTGATGTATGTTGTATATAGCAACCCTTGTGACTCAGGCCACCCACAGGGTTTCTTATTTTGTTTGCCTGGGTTATTTTTAAAAAAGTCATTTACAGCAGTGTTTCACTGTACTGGGCTGTGACATCATAGCCAGAGAGTGCAGCAACTTTGAGCCCCATTCCACGATTTATGAAAATATTTTTTAGCAGCAGCATCATTTACTTTACCAAAACTAAAAAATATGTTCAGAGCATTAATCCTACTCTCTGACAACAGGAGAAGGTGGTTTCTCTGGGTGGGAGGCAGTTGCTAAGTGAAAATTAGAGCCAAGCTGTCTGGCTGGAAGTTGTTGAAGGGGAGCAGGGCTGCAGAAGCACAGTCACTGTGCGTCTTCGTGCTTTGCTTCAGGAGCTGCAGACAGTGGAAGAAAGTGGCAGCCCAAGTGACACAGCTCTGATACAGGCTGCTGATGCTGTTCCATCGAGTGGCAGCACTTAGTGGTCCCAACTGGGACAGAGTCCCACTGTACAGACAAGTGGTGACAGCCTTTGAGAAGGAAGGTGTGGAGGCTCTCTGGGGCTGCTGCTTTGTCATGCCAGAAGGACATGATGAAACTATCACCAACTACCTTTGGTGAAACCAAGATAACCTGAAGGCAGAGGCAGTGGCCTGCTGCTCCATGGTTCATGTGCACAATGGATTTTACACTGGTAACCTTCTAACCTGAACTTCTGCTCCTGGGTCACTTTTTCCACAAGGTGTTTTCCCAGAGCAGTTCAATCCTGCGCATTGACTGAGACAGAAAACAGAAGTGGGTCAGGCACTGCAGGGTCAGTGTGAGATATTCTGCCTTATGGCTGCAGAACCAACCAACTACTCTGGAGTTCTAAGCTGGGCTTTGCAGCTTCAGTTGTGTGTTTTAGGATAGCTATTACGTGTGGGTGGAATTTTTAAAAGAAGTAAACCCAGCCAATAAATCAGAAATGCTGTCTTGTGGAATCATGACATCCACGTAATCTGTGAGCTGACTTGGAGCCAGGGCTCCATTAACACAAACTCCACTGCTACAGGCACATCAGCTTCTACAGAAACCTACAGTAGGGACAAGACTGCTTGGGTTTCAAGGATGTTTGCATAGCAGAGTTAGAACACCTGCACTACTCTGGCCTCATTACTGGCTACATGATTTCAGTTCTTCTCTGAGATTCTTATCAGGGGTTTTTTTGCTGCATTTTCTCATGCTTTTTCCTTTTTTTTTTTTTTTCTTACATCCTTTTCTGTAGACTGTTTGGCAACATTCCTTCTTGCCTGATTTACTGTCCTGTTCCATATGTTTGAAAAGCCTCAAGTGAGAGAGAAATGAGAAATGCATGTGAGGTTTCAGCTGGGTGGAAAGATACAGGAGGAGTCATTTGGACTTTCCTATAGCCTGTGGGCAGTGGAATCTCGCCCCGCTCTTTCCACTTTGCCAGCCCACCACCACCAAATCCCTGTGTCACCTGTGTTGTACTCCAAGGAAATGGCCCATGGTCACCAGATGCCTAATGTCACTGTGCTCTGCTTTAACCTCAGAAGAGACATCTCCCGCCCAGTTCCACTTCTCACTATCCTAAAGCAATCAACAGAGGCCACTGCAGGTCTGAAGAGCAAGCTCAGATGCTCCATGGAGCTGTTACACGCTACAAGAAATGTTCAGGCATGATCAGCTAAAATGGGATGGCAGATAGCTGAAAAACAAAAAAGTATCTAAAGAACATATATGAACCTCGTGGGTTGTTCTGTTATTGTTGTTATGTTGTTAGAATTCAACAAGCTTTTTGCTGATTTTGGAAAAAGAAAACCCAAATCAGAGGAAATCTAGTGCTGCTCTGAATAAAGATCACTAGAATTTTTGAGCAGGGCTAAATCTCCTAGTAATGTTCATTATAAGACAAAACAACAACAACAACAACTAAACAAATAAACAAAACCAAAAAAACCAAGGAAAATCAAACCAAAAACCCCAATCAACCAACCAAAAAAACCCGCAGAAAATTTCAGCAAGAACCCAGTGTAGTTATTAGCATTTACTGCTTAGGTCTGGCATGCAGAGGTGCCAGGCAACCTTGAAAGCAGACTGTGCTGTTGGCTGAGCCCACAGTCAGCACTTGTGCCTCTTTCTTATCTGAGCAGCATAATATGCTAGGAATGACTTCTAGCTTCCCTGCCTTGTGTTCATCTGCTTGAGAGTGCTGCTCAGTGGTATGAGAATGACCAAACATTCATACCTAGCAATGACCTACCTATGTGAAATTTCAATACTGTCATTTAGACCTGTTTAAGTTCTATCACATACCTTCCTACTTGTGCTAATCTGTGTGCCCTTTCTGAGGGCAGCTTGATTGTCAAATATCAACAAATGGAACACACAAATTTTTTTTATCATGTATTAAATGGTCTGTATGTACAAGCTTATCAGAAAGAGCATATTTGTTCTTGCTGCAAGAAGTCCGGTCACAGTTGTTCCAACTTTCTCTCTGGAGGCAGGGGACATTATGCTATGGGAGGCCAGGCTCACTGATGTAGCACAATCAGACACAAGATCTTCTCCAAAAACTGGATTTCCTAATCCAACTACCCAGTCTTTCTGCTCCTCTGTCTTCATCACACATTTCGTTCTGTCAATTCTCATACCTACCAGTGAGATCTTTCTTTCCTGATGACCAGAAACAGACATTTTAAGATTATGTATGAAACTTACACATTTCACAGAATCACAGAATAGGTATAGCTGGAAAGAACCACAGTGGGTCATTTAGTCCAATCTCCTGGCTCAAGAAATTGTCACCATTAAATATTGGTCATGAACTTCCTACTGCTTCCAGGGAATCAATATTTCTATTCAACAGAGAAGACCAAAATGGATTATTTCATATCATCAAAAGGTTATTTTCACCAAGCCATTCATTTAGGAAAATATTCTTGCTCTAATTAAATAGGTATCACAGAGCATATTCTGAGCTCTGGATTGTTTACTCCTAGGTTGTGGTATTTGCTCATCTCTAGTTTTGCTCATTCACTTTCCCTACTGTGATAGATTGTGGAGTCGTGCCATGAGATAATTTTGGAAACAACTTTTCTCAGGCCCCAGCTCAATGATTGAGACGAAGAAAATCTTGGTCTCAAAAAGCAGGTTAGAAAAGTAAGGGGTGAATGTGAATTTCTAGTGCAGAACCTTTTTGTCCATCTGAAAGTACAAAAAAGAGGGAGTACTCAATCAGTGTTTCTGTTCTGCTGTATAACTCACCACAAGTGGAGCACTCAAAGGAATAAATTGCTGCAGTGTACCAGGTGGATGAATGCGTGAATCATTTGTCTCCTGCTGCTAGAAGCATCTTGTAAAAACATCTGGTGGAAAAATAATGTACTTTCTCTGAGAGAGATGAATTCTCGATGGAAGAGGTACCACATTACAGAGAGTGATGGAAGCGCTCTTAGTTACAGCAGAGGGAATATTTTGGCTATACCTCAGCTTGTAATATTCTGCATTATTTTTTTTGGAAACTTTATGTCTGCTGCATAATTGTATTGCTCACTCTAACAATGCCTTTGTTTTCAAGTAGTCCACTGATTTCTTTTCTTTCTACATATGTTATTGCTTTGTAAAAATAAGACATTCCAGTGTAGTCTATAAAAACTGACCTGATCAGGACCATAGAGCAACTACCTCCGTTAGATCCTCAGAGTTTTGATTTGATGGTACATGAGCCCATTAATGTCAATGGTGACTCTAGGAATATTGTGATTTCTTTTGCAGTCCTAAAAGCGAATCTAGTTTTCACCAGAGAGCCTGATTTTTCACCGTGGTGCTGCTAGTTCTATTAAATACAAACATCCCAGGACTGCCAATAGATTGCCTGCAAATGACACAATTAAAATTCCTCTTTTTTAGTGCCTGGAGGTAAGGAGAATATTGCTCTGTCTTCCTGGTACATTGATTCTAGGAAAATAGTAAAGAAGAAAGACCATCTGGTTGTAGTTGAGAGACTTTTGAAATCTTCTGAACGTCGCTTTCCCATATGTGCACACTCCATCTCTTACAGGTTCGGTTTGTAATTGCAGGGAAAGTCGGATGTCTATTGCCTTAGCACTGAGCAATGAGTGTTTGAAATCAGCAGTGAAGTGAGAAGGGACGAGTCAACAATATGACTGATCTGAAGGAAAATGTTGGCTTCACTGAAAATAATGGTGACTTGAAAGAACATTTTTCTAAAGCAAGGAAATACATCTGTGTGTCAGTAAACAACGACAAGGATAATATGCTGGTTGAGCTTGCTGCTGCTGTTACTGGGTTCTGCTTGGGACATGGGCTGGGTGAAGAGCTGGAGGCAATCCATTACTAGACTCTGTTAATTCGTGACTTCCTGTCACGAATCTTTGTGTGTTTATGCTCCAAGTGCAAAAATGTTGGGCCCTTAGAACCTGAATAACTACATGTATTTGAATTGGATTGGGTTCTAACTTAAAAACTCTGCTTTCAAACTGTTCTGAATGAAACCACTACCATGCTTTCTACACAGGTGAACATCAGAGAGGTTGAACTTGGATCTGAGGAAGTATAAATGTGAACACACAGTCAGTCATAATGTCAATGTTTCCATGTACTGCCACTGTCCCTTTTCTGGACAGGGGAAAGAGAATGTGGTTTTTCAGTGACCCTGAAAAATGTGTTGATAGGAGTTCTATCTTCTTCTTGTGCAGGCTGGTCACATAAAGAATGGGGATAGAATCCTTTTTCACACTAGTGGTTATTTAGAATAAAAAATATATTCAGCTTTGTGTTTTGAAAAAGAGCCCCCAAAACTGATCTTCTGGGAATTATAAACTAAAGCCTGGAAAGTTATTTCCAAGCTGAAACTTCCAGATCAATTTCTTTTATAGTCAAACTTATTCCTCCTCAGCAAAGTTCAATTTGTACTGAAATTATGTAGTAAGCCAGTGAATACAAATGAGACCAAGTGGATAATGGCAATATACTTCTGTCTGAAGCAAATATGTCTGCAGCTCTCTCAAGCAGAGAAGCTTGCAAAGCAGGACATAACCGCAATGCCATCAGGGTGAGAAGGGCTTTCAGCACCCCAAATGTACCTGGGAGGTGGGCACAGCCAGAAGTAAACAAGGAACCAGTGGAAATGGAAGAGAAGGCTGCAGGGAGACCTTGGTGTCCCCGCTTGGAAGGGATAGCGTGCAGATGCAGTGGGCACACAGAGTGGGGAGCTCAGGTGTGGTCAGAGGGCTGTGCTTGAGCAGAGCCATGGGAGCTTGGTGGGCTGCTGCACACCTCGGCCAGGGGTGCTTAAGAAGGATGGGCAGGGAAGGAGAGCAGAGAGGATTGCGTTCTGTCTAAGGGGTTCATTCCCTACAAAAAGCTTGTGAGGGAGTGTGGAGATGCACTACTGACAGCCCATGAGTCAAGGTCAGAGGAGGGAGGAATGTTAGTGAAGATTAATGGCTGCGGTGGGGAATCTGTGACAGTCTGCCTGGTCCAGAGAACAAATTAGATGGATTTGTCTATAGAGGGATAGGGAAAAGTGGTTTTCATTTGATGTCTTGGTGTTCATCTGGAAATGTACTGGAAGGGGAAAACAGCATTTTGAAAGCTGAGGCAGTTCCTGGGTAGCACTAGTGATAATATCTTAAAAGCAAATGCTAGAGGAGCCAGCTCTGGTAAATCCCTACTTCTGCTGCTCACAAACCAGGAAAACCATGTGAGGCTGTATTGACTGTGAAATGATTTCAGGATCAGGAGAAAGGCTGCAAAATTATGCTGCAGACTTGGGACTTCAGGAGACTGGACTGTAACTTATTTAGGGAATTGATAGGCAGAATCCCTGAAACACTGCCAAGAGAGGAAAGGTGCAGAGGAAAACCAGTTGATTTTTAAATAAAACTGAGAAGATTTCGTAACCAGCTACTCTGTTATGCAAGAAGACCAGAGAGTTTAGCAGAAATATGGCCTTGCTTGCCTTAGCAAGGAGCTTCTTGGGGAACTGAAATACAAAAAGGGAGATTGTAAATAGTAGAAACATGGGCAGGCCACAGAGTTGGAGTACTGGAGTTCAGACTCAAAGTGGTGAAATTAGGAAGGTCAAAGCCCAGCTGCAGATAAAATTAATATGGGGCACAAAGGCTAAGAAGGTAAGTGGGCACTGAATGGTAAACCTTCTCTGCAGAGACACTTCTGCCAGGAAGGCCAGGACCTCCAGCAGTCCTCTGGAACCTCTGTAAGAGTTTTCAGCAGGAAGTCATAGAATCATAGAATGTTAAGGCATTGAAAGGGACCTTAAACGCCATCTAGTCCCAATCCTCCCTTCCACGGACACTCTCCACTAGACCAGGTTGCTAAAGGCCTTATCCAACCTGGCCTGGAGCACTGCCAGGGTTGGGGCATCCACAGCTTCTCTGGGCAAGTCTATTTGGAATAATGAAGAAGAAAACCTGGTGACTATACTTTTCATTAATCCACTAATTTTGTTTTTACTGAGGACTCTGTAATTAGGGTCAACCAACTTATTAATATAGTGTGAACCAGAATCCCCATTTGGCGTAATAGTGTTCATTACCATTAAGAGGGCTTCATTTTGGAGGGGTTCACTGTTTGCTTTTTTGGATTAAATATCTCCATTTTTTTCTCATTAACATTTCCTGTTTCCCCAGAGACACAGTAATAGAAATTTATTGCCAAAGGCTGCACTGCTTTATACTGCAAAGTTTGAGCATTGGAAAGCTAAAAACTGATATAAAGAGTTGCATGCTTTTACAATTGTATTTACTTCCAAACCATGTTGCTTCTTGGGGGAAATAATCCTTTTGGGTCTACTCTTACCAATGTCTTCTTTAATCAGAACAACTGCAGCTTATGCAGGATTAAAATATCAGGCTTAGCAAGCTGGTGTGTAAGCTAAAGGCTCTGAACTGTTGGAAGCAAAACCCTCAGAAGGCACAGCTCTCTGCTAAGCTCAGAGATGCTGAGAAGGTATTTCCTTACCATTTCATCTGTTACTATGTCTAATTTTTTGTAAAACTCGTGGTCACATTGGAGAGGCTCATGGAATAATGGTGGGCCTATAGGAATTCTTGGTAACTGCAGATTTTAGGTAAAACTTCTAAATTTTTCCCCCACTGTCTTATGGGTATAATGGTGGCCTTCAAATGGGAAGAATGTGAAACAAATCTCTGATGCTTGCTTGAAGCAAGAGTTTAGGAAGCATGTGTAGCCTATAATATTCCTAATTCTGTCATTGACTCAGAAGATGAATTATGACACTGCATCAAAATTTACTATTTCATAACTGACCATTATGAAACAGCAGTTATGAAAGGGAAGACAAGCAGACATGAAGTGAAAATGAACTAGATTGTTGTTTGGGAAGTGGTGGCATTTATTTTCCTTTTTTTTAATTGGTATCTGCTTAAATGAAGCAGAACACAGCATGAGGTTTATAAATTTAAGTAAAGAAATACAAGATTAAGGAAAAAAATTACTAAATTAAACTGAAGATGGATGGAAAGAAAAGCGCCTCACTGCTGTAAATGAAGATGATTAGGATTGAACAAACAGGCTATTGATTGTTATAGTGGCTAATTAGCTGCACATGTCAAACTAAGGAAAGCAGAATGGATCATATTTGTTAATGTAAAAAGGGTAAAAACAAGATGGGCTTCGTGTGCTTGTAATTTTAAACCCTGATAAAATGGATGTGCATAACTTAGTTCAGCTGTGTCAGGGAGATGCTAAATCATCAGAATATTTTACTAAATAGCTCAATCAAAAATTGATTGAATTATTGCAAATTAGTGGATTTAAATAAGAAATGAGAGCCATCTTCACAGGATTTAAAAGAAAAGTCTGAAATCAAGAAAAATTATTGGGAGAATTTGGATTTTCAAAAATTAGAAACTAGCTCACCTCACTCTGGTAGAGCTTTCTTGTGTTTGTTTGACTTTGGAATGATCCTGAAGATCTAAGAATTTGTATTTCACTCCCAGTGCAGAGATCCTGGACCCTGCTTTTTCCAATTCGAATGGCTGGAAAGGGGAGAAGGCTGCTGAATCTGTGCCTGACATAGTAAGATGTATATATACACACATTTATGTTTGTGTTTAAAAGAAACAAAAAGATCTTGCCTGGAAGGAAAACAAGCTTCATCACACACATTTTTGCTTTAGAGACAATGAAGGGATAAACAGATTAGTAGATGGACAAGTCCTTCTAATGCGTAAGAGAGATCAAGTTTTGCATTTCTCTGATCTTGTTTGCACACAAGAACTTGAATTGCTGAAATGTAAATATAATTACGGATGTGCAGTTGTACCCATAGGAAACATCATCTTACATTTTCCCCTTAAGGGGACCCCTCTTGTCCATCTTCTTCCTGTCCCTGCTTTATAAAAGGTCCAGCTTTTGTTAGAAGACAGGAGCAATTCAATCCCAGTTTACTCAAAACTCTCTGAGAGATTTACCTTTCCAGAAACCCATTTCTCTATAAAAGAGAGAAAATGACTGCTCTCATATTGTTTCTGTTATGTGCCTTCTATTTACAGGAAGCTCTTCAAAACAAAAAAGAGTGTCTGAATGCTGCTTCGTTTGAGAGGCAGCTCATGTCTGTAATGAAAGCTCTTGCAAAATCTCAAGCAGATGCTGTCAAGCTAAAGAAATGGCTATGTAAACTGGTATCTGAATTCTCCTCTCCATCTCACTTGCTTTAATGAGCAATTTGCCTGCTGTTATTCCATGAGAGAAATGGATTAAAAACTAAATATATAATACAGTTACTGAAGCTGGAAGTGCCTTTTATGGCATTGAAACAATGTATTTGTCTGGGAGTTCTCACCATCCCAGGCAGAGAAAAGTAAGGAAATATCTGCAGCATCTTGGAAGAAGTTTGAGGCACATACCAAAATGACACCTGCAGCATCTTGGAAGAAGTTTGAGGCACTATATTTATGTCTGTCACAAACAGTGCTGGATGTATGTTTAAGTAGTGCAAAACACACTACTAATATTTTATTCCACAGATTAAAAAAGAATTAAATTACCGATCTTGAGGTTATTAGTCTTCTACGCAATCATTAAATTCCAAGGGAACATTCAGGATGTTGCCATTAAAACCAGAATAAATTAATTACATGGTTTTTTAGGTTTTTGTTTTTTTTTTAAATCTGAACACCCTCACAGATATATCACTATGCCAGCAAGCTGCCTTTCACTTCTACACATGGCTGCACATGCTGAAGTGCCCCATTCCTCAAAGTCAGACTGAAAAGCACACCCTTCACTTGCAATATACTTAATGCCAGGCAACATTACTGTATGGAAAATAAGTCTTGTCAAACCAACTTCATTTCATTCTGCTGATAAAATTACAAGTTGGATAGATAAACATCATGCTAGAGATGTAATGTATATTTGGAAGGGCTGTGTGGGTTAGCTGCACATGCATTTTGTATTCTAAATTTCCATATTACACCATATCAATAAAAATGCTAAATGGATTGAGAGCTGGATTTTTTTTGACATATAAAAATGCAGCATTTTCATTAAATTTAGTTGGTTTCTGATGGGTTTCTACAAGGGTTGGTAGCAGAGCTATCAGTATACATTTTTGTCAGTGGCTTGGAAATAAATATAAAATTATAGATTATAAAAATAACCAATGACATATTTGGGGAGGAATGTTAGTGAACGTGATAAGGCACATACAGTGAATAACGATGTGGGCAGAGCAGGAGGACAGAATCACACAAGTAACTCAGCAACTTGGTTCTCCCTCTGAGAAGAATTTCAGCACCTGCTTAGATGAAGAATGAGAAGAAAGCAGGATTTGTGCAGAGCTGGGTGACTGCATCCCTGGACAGGACAGGGCATTTAACAGACAGATGACTGGCTGGGTAGCGTGGTACTGGAAAAGATGGATGCTGCAACCTTTTAGCTTATAAAAAGGAGAGCAGTGCAGATGTAGTGAAAAAGAGTTTGTAGCTCTCTTACAACACAGAAATACTGCTGCCAGTTCCAGAGTGTACTATGTAAAACAGATGAGGAAAAAAAAAGAGGAAGTACAGCGAAGAGTTCCAAAAATTATTTAAGGGCTGCAGGAAATGCTTTATAGCAGAGGGCTCAATCTGTTTAGCTTATCTGAAAGATGAGTGGCATGCCTACAATCTACAGATAATTATGTTGGGAGAGAAGATTGTACATTAAAAAGTACTTAGGGAAAGGCAAAGCTTCAAAGTTGAGTCCAGAAAAATTGCAAAAGGGGAAATTAGAAACAATGTTTTCAAAATGTGACTAAGCAATGACTATGACTAAAGGAGTATCATCAAAAACAAATGTCTTTTTGGGAAACATGGATTAGCCAAACCAACTTACACTTATTTCAGTACAAGGGTAATGAAGGTAAAGGCGATATTAAAAATTCACACCTGGTAGATTGATTGTGCCATTCTGAGCTTATCAGTCTATGAAACTCCAGCCTTAGTAAGGCTGAGAGAGCTCCCCAGTGAAAAATGTCTAGGCTGTGACTGCTTTAAATTCTGCATGTTCAGATTTTTCAGCAGAGTGGAATTAATAAATTGGTTTTCTTCACCGACAAGCTGTCAATTTACTTCTAGAAGACCCACTGCATCCATCATCTTTCTAGCAGCAGTTTTTGTTGGTTTTGTTTTCTTTTGGTTTCTTAACCTCACCTTCTGGTTCTTTCCTTTCTTTCTAATACCTTTCTTACCATTATGATGATGGAATTTACCAACAGCAGTCTTCCAACCTTGCCTGTACAGGAGGGTTTGTCCTGATATGGGTGGCTTGTAATGCCATTGCATTTGATTGAAGTGCTGATTCTAACATGTAGCCATACTGTCTGTCTCTACAAGCTGTGTACAAACAGCAACATTTGAAAAAGCTGTGCTCATTTTCCCCCTTTCCTTTTTTATACATTGTTTTAAAAACAAGTTTCACATGCAGAACTGAGACTGGTTGCAGAAAGCAAATTACAACAGAATGAGGAAATTGACAGCAACTGAACTTTTTATTTGCAGTTGAATGAGTTCTCCATATGAATGTTGTTTTGAGGCTCCTCTCTCTAACAAGCAATGATATAAATACAGCATTCTAACTCACCCTACCTTTCCTTTGTGCTCCCTGTTTTCACAACCCAGATTTTATTTTGGGTTTAGGTCTGAGTGGGTTTTTTTAGATATTAGAATAATTCAGATTTGTTTACCAACATTTCATTATCTTCAGTACCAATGAAGACAATGTGGGACTGGGTCTCTCTTCATTCAGCTCAGCTGGGCATGACATCTGAGGATTGATCATCGGGGTTTAAAAGAAAATCAAAAAGATGGGTGTGGAAACTGGGATAAAGCAATTAACTCTGAAGTGTTTATAACTGCATGTTTTAGAAACAAAAGCTGTTGGAAGTAGTATAGAGGAAGTTACAAACAGCCAAGAACTTACAAGAGACAAGCAATCTGTGCAATGAAAGCTAAAAGCAGGGAGAAGCTGTTTGAAGAGAGAAGAAAAAGAGCAGAGAGTGACACACCTCTTTGAGGCAAGCTGAAAAACCTTCTAAAACATACTGTTTTCAACAAAAAAGGGGACAAGAAAGAAATGCAGCAGATAAACTCTTAATGCTGAGTTGAAAAATGGAAATCTTAGCATTTCTGAAGAGATGTCTCAAGTTTTAACACTGTCTGACCACATATCTGAGTGCATCCCTTCAAATGTCTGAACTTCAGAGCTTCTCTGTACCCATCGAAGTGTGCTGGATATGTCTTGCAGAAGAAGCCTTGGCACTGTGCTAGCCCCTGCTTGCTGGGGGCTTTAGGGTCATGGTCCACTTCTCGGTGGCATCTTGTGCATCAAGCAAAGCATCAGCAGCTGGGCGAGGGAGGGGATTGTCGCGCCCTGCTCTGCACTGGGACGGCCTCATCTCAAGTGCTGGGGGCAGTTTTGGGCACCACAATATAAGAAAGACTTTAAGCCATGGGAGAGTGTCTAAAGGAAGCTACAAAGATGAAGGGCCTTGAGGAGAAGCTACATAAGGAGCAGCTGAGGTCACTTGGTCTGTTCAGCCTGGAGAAGAAGAGACTGAGGGGAGACCTCACTGCAGTTGCAACTTCCTCATCAGGGGAAGAGGAGGGGAGACACTGATCTCCTCTTTCTGGTGACCAGTAACAGGACCTGAGGGAATGGCATGAAGCTGTGTCAGGGGAGGTTTAGGTTTGATATCAGGAAAAGGTTTTTCACCCAGAGGGTGGTTGCGCACTGGAACAGGCTCCCCAGGGAAGTGGCCACAGCACCAAACCTGACAGAGTTCAAGAAGTGTTTGGACAACGCTCTCGGGCACAGGGTGACTCTCGGGGATGGTCCTGTGCAGACAGAAGTTGAACTCAAGGATATCAATGGGTCCCTTCCAACTCTGGATATTTTATGATTCTATTATTGTCTTTCTGCTACTTCTCAGGACCATCCTGTTGACCCTGGGCCAGTACCCTTGCTCTAGAAAGTGAGCAGTATTCTCCATACTTAAGAGGTAAACTGCCTAAGAATTTGTGTGAGGTGCTGGTGCAGAGGGAATGGGTGTGCAATGTCAGACAGACTGAGGGTGGTGCAGCTAAAGCAGCAGCTGGCTGGGTTTGGTGGGTCTGGGGGACTTGGATGTGCCCCAGGCCTCTGCCATAATGGCCACTCTCACCCCCAGCGTAAACAAGGAACTTTGGAGCCTCACTTGGACACTGCCTCCCTGCTGGGGCTATGTTCCTGGGTCTGCAGTGCCTGTGACATTTTCCAGGCAGGGCTTTGACACCAGTGCTGCAGAGCCGACAAACTGCTGTCCTTTGGCTTTATCTACTCTGCACTGGACATGAACTCTCTGCCCTTACCGTTGTTTCACACTGTCACACATCACAACACTGCTCCTCAGACTCTGGCCTACCAAATGAATGTGCTGGGAAGGGAACTGGTTTAATCCAGCCAGACCTCCAAAGTGGCATTAGTTTTCACTAAACTGATGCCGTTGTACTGAACTGATGTATTGAGTCTAAATCTTAGTGCACATTTGCTAATCATTGATTTAGTGTAACTGAAATCACATCCACTCTTAAGATTGTCCCCACGTGAAAGGTGCTGTAGAGCTTTAATGGCTTCAATTTTAAAATTGTTTTGGCCAAGTAAATACAATCTCTGTGTTTAGCACAGTTGGTAGAGTAGGCTCTTGGCTGTGAAATGTGCAGTGCTTCTTTTGTAGTATAGCCTGCAGAAAAAAAAAAATTACTGTTTGGAAACTACTTGATTACACTTTAACTAGATGAATCCACCTACTGACAATTTTGCTGCCTCAAAAGCCTCCTTACCCTTGCTTTCTTGGTCTATTGAGAAAAAAGCTTTCTAAGTGTATCTGAATGTCTCTCCCCTAAACCAAGCAAAATATATTCTGTCTTCAATCTTTTCAAGTATCAAGGTGAAAGCATGAATTGTTTGTTTTCCAGAGTCAGGATGACAAATGCCATTCTGCTGGAAATAATTTCTCAAGCTTCTGGCATGTTTTCTAAATAAATTCATATGAGATACTTTTACACAGCCACAGCAGTTGGTGCAGACACAGGAGGCCACTGATTTCATAGATGTCTATCTTTGATGGGGCTCTGAACTGTTTTGCTTTGTTTAAAAAATAACCCTTCAAGAGACCAGAGATGTCAGCAGCTGTATCAGCCTTTGAGGAGAGCAGAACAGAAAAGGGTAACTGCAGTGCTCATGCTTTTATTGCCACACAACAGTCTTAGCACCTATGGTCATTAGCACTAACAAACCTCAAATATAAATTACTTGGCAAATTACAGTCTGTGTGAGAGGTGAGGGAAGAGGTGCTGGTTTTTTCCACACACCTTTGCCCTAAAAATCGATGTAGGGCCTTGTCTAATTAGGGTTACCCGCAGAGAACACTGAGAAAAAGGCCTCTTTATTGTTTTTATCTTCCTCCAGCAATGCCTGAAATCTAGACTCCTATTAAACAATAATGAGAATGTAAATTTGCACTATTCATGCTGTACTTTGCATCAGAGGGATTATAGGTGTGTTTAGCAAAGCTGTAATTATGGATTATTTCAACCAGAGAGAACTGATAGCCATTCATTCACTTGAGTGCACAAGGCAACATCTTTCTGTTTCAATCTCAGCCCTTGCTTTGAGGCAGAGCTATCAGAGGATGAATTTTTGTTGCTGCCATTAATCCTTTTAGCATCTTTAAGCTACAAAGTCAGCTAACCCAAGAGTGCAGTTTAAAACATGAGACAGGCTGATGAACTGCAATGTCAAGTTTATGATCTGGAAGCTGTGGTTTCCCAGAGGAATGTGACTGCAGGTAAAGACAGGTTGTGAGTTATGTGTCCATGTCTCTGAATGCCTCTTTAACCTTTGAAGGAATAGGCAACCTAAGCCACACATAAAAGAGGAGACAACCTGCTCTGTAATGAAAGCATTTAGATAGAGGAGAAAGACCAAAACCAACCTTCAGGAAAAGTCAGACAACTCAAAAGCCATATCTATGCTTTCTGACACCACAGCTGCTGAAGCAGCTCAACACACCCAGTTAATAACTTTAAACCATAATTTGTGTTGTCTTTTGCTTTTTAGGGATATCATGGGAAATAAAAGGAGAGCTGCGTTCAGTGGGGGAGGCAATTGGGAGACAAAGGATTCCAAGTGGTAGGAAATCAGGCTTCAGTAGTGGTGCTGTTCTTGGAACAGCTTACTTAGAAACCACATGGGGCAGTCAAACAAGACTGCATCTTTGTAATTCAGTTAGATATATGCCTATGACTGGAGGAGTTTTTTAGAGGCTTTCAAGACAGCAGTATAAACTTTCTAGCTCTTAATCGAATTAACCTGGAATTTAAACCTTTTAACAGAAATCTTTCTTCTCAGCTGCTTATTATGTAACTTTTACGGTAATGCTCGTGTAATTCATGTAGTTTTTAAAGCTTGTTTAGGGTTTTCTACTCCTACCTGTCTGAAGTTTCTGCTTTTTTTTCTATGTTATTAAAATCCTACTGTCAGTCTGACAAACGCATGCCGAAAAATTGATGGGCAATACCCAAATTCCTAGTAAGTTAAGTACACAGAAAAAAACTCCAATGATCTTTCAAGCTCCATTTCTATACTATGAAGAGTATAAAGTACAACAAATTTAATTACAGTTTCCTCCTGCAGGAAAATGTTAGCTGTTCCTGCTGCAGGAAACTGAGAAATGCTCATTAGCACACTGCTGAAGACAAGACACAAAGCAAATCTGGGAAAATCAAGAAATGGGAGATATCTTTACTTAATGCACAAATATCCTCGGCTTCTCTGGCTTTAAGCCAATCAAGTTCAGGGGAAAAGTTGGTGCAAAACTTGTAAGTCACATTGATGCCACTGAGCACAAGAAGAGCAGCTGTGATAGGAGATTTTCTTTTCTCCTGCAGTGAGTTTCTATTGTTAAAGATGATGCAGAGCTGGAAAAATTGTCTGAGGAGCTTGGATTTCTCTGTACTCAACACAGGAGTGCCATCGGATTCTAGACACATAGTCTGAAATGCATCAAAACCCTGCAATGTTAGCTACGTTTTCACCTGTGATATTTTTATTCCTATGTCTAATATTTAATGGATACTGTGAAGTTTTGATTTTTTTCCATTTCAAAAAGGTAGAAGGAAGTTTGCCCAGCTGTTGTCCCACAGTACAAACAGTATAAGAAGTAATTTTCCAGATAATAAGTCAATATTAAATGGCTATTTTTTTAAGCATTAACACTAGTACTTCTGATAAGGCAATCCAGGCTTGCATCATGTAAAAGTTTGTCTTTACTGTTAAATTGATTGCACTGTGCTACTGACCTGACTTCAGAGCTATAGTACCTGGCCAGATCTATCTATATTGGTGTGGCAACACTTAGGTTGTGTTGTGACTTTAAAGGCAAAGCTGTTTTTGAAACAGATCGTGTCAACTTCAGGAATTGCCCAGGCAGACTAAGACTTCAGCCAGTTTGTAAGAATAATCTACAGATTAGCAGTCTGAGCCGTGTCCTCTAGGTATTTCCTCCAGTCCTTTTCCTTTCACTTTCACATCTTCCTCTCGTCCTCTGGTGTTGCTGCTCTTCTTTCTGGGTTCATGTGATGTTTGTGTAGGCAGCCCTCTCAAGCCCCTGCTGCAGAATGTGTGGACACCTGATGCAGTTGGCCAGACTGGGTCGTTGTGCACTCTGGCCAGCTGCCAGCTGCTGTCCTGCTGCTTCAGCAGAATGGCCAGAGTCCCTTGGGACTGCACCCTGAAATAATGCCAGAAACACCTAACCACAGCTAACATCTTGGATCATACCTGAGAAGTGTCTCAATTAACATATTAAGTGCAGGATTACAGATACACTGCAAAACACCCTCATCTTTTCAGCTAAAGTTAATGGGAGATGCTAACACAGTGAGGAAGCAGTACAATCACATCACATTGCACACAGACATTAATCAGAATTAAATCACATCAAAGCTGATAGCAAGCAAAGCCTTTGAGTCAGCAGGGATTTTTCTTGGTAGCTGAAGGTTTGGTACTAAGTGGCTGCATCTCTGTTTTTCAGAAATTAAATTGAAGACTGGAATTCACTAGGGAATTTGGTGTCACTGGGAACATATCTCCACCTTTTAACACCTCTCCACACCATTTAATCTTGGCTTTCAACAGGACCAGAAAAGACACAGTTGTGGGGAAAATAGTCTCATATAATAAAGTAGATTTGTGACAGCAGGAACCTTCTGCTCCACTGAGATGCCTCTTGCTGCAGGAATGAATGCTGATACATTCATTACTATGAATTGAAAGGGCATAGGGTGAGCTGCAAAAATTGCAGAAAATTCCAGGTTTTGTGAGTAGTTGCAACTATTTGCAAAATCTTTTTTGTCTTACCTTCTGTCAAGATCATCCATGAATTGTTTTTTGCAGACTAAGCAATATATTATTCAAATATACTATGCTGAATCTTCATAACTTTGGTTTCATTCTTTTTTTTTCCTTTTAGCCTAACACTTTTCTTAGAGGTCAGAAACAACAGCTTTTGCATTTACTTGAGCTCTTCTTTAACTCTGTGTTAGTAACTCTTCAGGTTTTGCAGCTCAGGTGCAAACTGTCAGCATTACCAGCAATATCCTTTTAATTTTGACCCAAGAAGCAGGCATGAAAAAGAGGAAACACTCTAAGACCAAAACAGTAAGTAATGATGGCATTGATAATCAGCTGATACGGTTGCAGAATGAGCAAATTTTTTGCTTGTCTGTAAGCTGTGATTTGTACACAAACCCAGGCAGGTTTCATGTGGACAGTAAGCCAAAGCCCTTTGAAGATTTATCTTCAAGAGCAAGGTGACAATATGCATTGTTAGTAAATGAGGAAAAGAAGTTCCAAAAACTGACTAAGCAGAGGGAACAGGAAGGAGGTATTTAGTTAGCAATGGTCTAAGAGAGAATTTTTTTGAGTACTCTGCCATGATTAATGACACTTTTTATATGTTACTTTTGCTTCCAGGTGCTAGCAGATGGAAGAAGAGAATAGCAGATAGGATATTACTACACCTAAAGAAAAAGTCCCTTACTACTGTCTTCAGATAGCTACAGCAACAAAGGCTGGTCCAGAAATAAACCTAAATGTATTTTATAATCACTCCAGGTAATTTTAGAAAATGCCACTGAACTGGCAACCTTGAAGTAAGAGAAGAATAACTCACACATAAATCAAAGAGAGGCAGTAATACTCCAGTGCTGTGCAAATGTACTTCAATGCATCTAGATGCAGTGTTCAATACCAGCTCCAGCCATTCAATCTGCTAATCCATTTTAGGTACTGGGTGATGCAGATCTCCCTCCTGAGCAAGAGCAGCACTTCATGTCCTCCCTTAACACACAGTGCAGCACAGTACAGAAAGGCAAGGACATCACTTAAAACGAAAAGGCTTCCTCTGATTGTGGTAACCTTGGAATGCAGTGGTGCAAAACACAGCTAGGTGCTTAGAGAAAAACACTGGTGTCTGGTGTTTTGGTTTTTTTAAAACTGCTTTTCTAATGCAACCCTTGCCTACCACATCCTGCCCAAAGCAGTGCTCTCACCCCCAGAGGCTGCTGCCTGCACACTAAACCTTTCATGTCTGTTTAAAGATGACTCATCAAAAGGGTTGTCTTGACCTGCCCCAGCACCTTCTCTGCTCTCCACCTAGAAAGAGGAAGAAAGGCAGCTCCTTCCACAATGCTACACTACCTAGAAGAAAACAGAAAATGTTCGTAAGTATATCTGCATTTATCTTGCATAGAAAAAAGCGTGCTTTTATAGCCTAGCCGATAAAGGACTGAGAGTATCTTCCAGAGATGCATCAAATTGTATTGCAGCTTTTGATCAGTGACAGTACTAATCTATGTGCCTTCTGGCATCATCCACATGCCTGGGTGCTCGTGAACACAAACAGCCAAACACTTAACCACTATTTTTATAAGTAACTAAGACCTAGAATTAAACTCAGGCAAAACTTTACAACATTGCATTGGTTAAACGCTGATTAAAAGAGCTCAAAGTTGCATTAGAAATGCTGCAGTATGTAGAGATACAGGATTCCTAGAACAGGGCTGACATCCTTCACCATTACTGAAGCAAGTTTTAATTCATGCACGCTTGCTGCTGCATTGAAACCAGTAACTTTTTCCCCAGAATGCTGTGGAATCAGCTATCAAATAACAGGAGTTCTTTGTAAGGCATGCAATAAATGAAGGACAAGGTGAGTGATAACTATCCAAGGTCAGTTGACACTAGAGAAGCCATCAAATGTGATTTTACCACACTCCAGAAACCTTTACTTAATGCCCATTTGGAAGTAGAGCAATAGCATCAGTATGAAGCACTTACGTGCCACTGCAATAGCAAAAAGGGCTGTCTCCAGTAATCACAGCTTCTTGTTAAAACACCTGAAGTACTATTTGATATAGCAAAATTCAAAGACTATTTTAGAAAAAATATTTACCTACAGGAGATAGTCTTCAAAGAACAGCAGTAACACAGACTGGTAATATAAGGATAAACCACTGTACACAGACTTTCAGTGGTGCACTGTAACAAAAACTGAATTGAGTCCTTAACTGCGTGCAGCAGACAGATGATTTTCCGGAAGGCATAGCAATTTTAATAACATGGGGAAGCTCTAGGTTTCCTTCATTCCTATACAGCCTTTCCAGAACTATAGCTAAATTTTTTTGCAATTTCTCATCATATACAACTGAGTCATGTCAATACACATTCATACTTGATACACTACCCACATAAGCATCAAGGTCATGATGTGAAACTGAGGTTTCTTCCTCCAGAGCTGGTTATCATTTCAGTCAGTCAGCAACCACATAACTGCACACCCTCTGTTCTCTTGCTCAAGCACACTGATAAATCACTGGCATGTGGGGACTGAAGGAACTGGCAGATGAAGCTGCAGTGCATCATATTTGAGAAGTCACAGTAGCCAGGTTTAGTTCCCACTGACTCGAAAAGGGGAAATGTAACCCCATTTTTAAAAACAAAAAGAAAAAAAGAAAGCCCAAGGAACTACAGGCTGGTCAGCATCACCTTGGTGCCTGGCAAGAAGATGGAACAAATCCTCCTGGAATCTCTGCTAAAGGACATGGAAAATAAAAAGGCAATTGGTGACAGCCAACACAGCCTCACTAAGGGCAAATCACGCCTGACCAATCTATTGGCTTTCCACAATGGGGTTTACAGCACTGGTGGGTGAAGGAAGAGTCACAGACATCACTTACCTTGCCCTGTGCCAAGTATCTGACACTGTCCCACATAACATCCTTGTCTCTAAACTGGAGAGACATGGAGAGACATTGGGTGGCTAAGCAATTGGCTGGATGGCCACACTGAGTTGCAGTCAAGGGCTCAATGTCCAAGGGAAGACCAGTGATGAGTGGTGTCCTCAGGGCTTGGTACTGGGACCAGTGCTGTGTTTAATGTCTTTGTTGATGACATGGACAGTGGGATCAAGGGCACCCTCAGCAAGTTTGCCAGTGACACCAAGCTGTGTGGTGCAGTGGACACACTGGAGGGAAGGGATATCACCCAGAGGGACCCTGGCAGGCTCGAGAGGCGGGAGCGTGCAAACCTCACAAAGTTCAACAAGGCCAAGTGCAAGGTCCAGCATCTGGGTCAGTACAATCACAAAAATACAGGCTGGGCAGTGAATGGACTGAGGGTAGCCCCAAGGAGGAGGACTTGGATGTTTTGGTCAACGAGAAGCCCAACATGAGCTGGCAATGTGCACTCACAGACCAGAACAACAACTGTATCCTGGGGTGCATCAAGGGAAGTGTGATCAGCAGGTCATGGAAGGTGATTCTTGCCCTCCACCCTGCTCCTGTGAGAATCCACCTCGAGTATCGCATCCATCGGACCTGCGGGAGTGAGTCTAGAGGTTGCCCAGAGCAGCTATAGATACACCATCCCTGGAAATGTTAAAGCTTCATCCAACCTGGCCTTGGAGCAACCTGGTGTAGTGGAAGGTGCTCCTGCCCAGGGCAGGGGAGTTGAAACTAGATGATCCTCAAAGTGCCTGCCAACCACTCCATGGTTCTATGCAATCAGAAAAGAAATAAGGCTCAGAGTAACACTTTTTACATGAAAAGTTCTAACATCCTGTGTGCAAACACAGACAGCAGCCCCTCTTCCACCTCACAACCAGTATTACAACCTTTGTTTAGAAAGAGGAGAATTAAGCGTCACAGGTTGTTACAAGTGTAACACTTCATGCATACTTTGCTCCTCTTTGGCTTTAAGCAAAAAACAAGAATTAAGCTAATGTGGAAAAACATGACCTGAATGAAAATTCTTTTTGAAATAATTCTAAATCTGAATCAGTATTGTTAAATACCAAGTTAATACTGATTTTAGGGGAACTAACTCTTCAAACCTTGCATTCTTCCTCTTTCCCTTAGTATTTCTCAATTGCCATGAGAATCAGCTCATCTCCGAGTCATCAAGCAGACACTCCTCTTGGGGATTGCTCACATTAAAGAAAGTTCACAGGTAAAACTCCATTCAACAGATTTTATTTATCAATTTGGTTTTGCGATTACAACTGCTTCAGTTTTCTTCCACTGAAGACAAGATACAAACTTTTACAGCAACACTTGCAGAGAACATTCTTAAGGTAACAGCTTGATATTTGCACAAATTGGCTTCAAGAAAAAGCCAGATAACTTGAAGAGTCACTACGATTCAGTGCCTAGAATTGATTTAGGGGCAAGTACAACTACAGATCTATGAGCTACCTTCCACTTCAAAACACAAGGCCAAGAAAAACTGCAAGTTGTTACTTCAGGTTTTTTGCTAGTACACAGCACATACCAGCTGATACCGCATTTCACAAAGGAGTAATTACTTTCGACAGTGAGGCAGCCAAGCACGTGGTGAAGATGTATAATAACCCAGCCTCCCCTCCCCCCAAACAACTAAAAGGGAAACAATTCAAGCCACAACTCTGAACTGTGGAATTACACCTTGCTGGCACGGCTAATGAACAAGAGGTGTGCAGTGCAGGCCTTCCATAACGTGACTAAATTGACACAGCACAAAGTTGAGTTTTTCAGATAGGCATTTGCACATGCCAGAGATCCTGGGTTTCCTAAAGTCTTGGAAAATAGCAATTGCTGGCACTGCAACAAATTTAGTAACTAAGGCAAAGTATCCCTTCTACCCTTTCAAACAAAATTTGAGGCAAACAAGTAAGCAATTTTAAGGCACTTTAAACATTATTTTTAGTTTGCTTTACCAGCATACTTTTATCAGCAACCTAAATCAGGATTAGCAAAGCTCATGAATAAGCATTTCAGCAACACTTTACAGAGCAACTTTTTTGTGGCAATGTTTTCCACGCTATGAAGTGTTCTGTAGGACTTTTCTGCAAGCTTCCCAAAAGAGCCCTTTGAGGCCAAAAGTTGTATATTAGGTATAGTTTGCTTTGCTGAGCTAAAGGCAAACTGTCACACTTCAAAAGAATATTTTGTTCACTTCAAAGCACAGAACACAAGCTCATGGATTTTTTTAACAAATAAATGTAGTAAAATAGTTCTTAGATGGGGAAAGGACAGATTTAAGTGATTTCACAGTAAAGCTAAGGATATACCATCTAACTCACACACATACTGTTGCTGAAAACTGGCTGCTCACTGCTGTTTTCATAAACCTGAGCTGATTGTCTTAGTTTTGTCTAGAAAACCAAAGGCTAATGAACTCAAAGATACAGTACTGGTGAGTAAACTCTGCACTTTGTAGCAATTTGAGTTTTCTATGCAGCACAATAGAAACAATGCCATTCAAACTAGAAGAACACAAGAAAGCAACACTGTACACCTCGAGTTTCCAGCTGAAATGCACTTAATTTGCTTCGTAATTCAAGTCCCACTGCCACAACTATTATCTGCTATCAATGCTATTTT
Organism: Irena cyanogastra; assembly: GCA_013397155.1. Lineage (NCBI taxonomy): Eukaryota > Metazoa > Chordata > Aves > Passeriformes > Irenidae > Irena > Irena cyanogastra. Next base: position 59,920 of record VWZV01006890.1, on the reverse strand, counting down.
TGTATTGGGTGCCCAATTCCAGTCAAGTCAGATCTAGTAAGACAGTACTACAGATTATCCCAAAACTGACAATCAGGGGATATCATCAGAAGCTATGCACTATGTGCTACCTCCACCACTCGATTTTATCTTGACTTCCATTTTTCCTGTGGGTTTATTTTCACAGGTGCTCAAGTCAGTCTGGTTGGAGATGACGTACCTTTGATACTCAGATCACATGGCTGATCCAGCCAAGGGCAAAAAAACCCCTAAATTATTTGGCTGAATAGATTTCCTTAACCAGTTCACTGCAAAGTGACACAAACCTGAAGCCAAGAAGGGGAGAAGGGAGAGAAAAAAGGTGTAGCCTGCGGTTCCAGGATTACAGCAATCCTGACTTGGATCAAATCAGCAGATACTCTGAATGACCCTTAACTGCTCCCTCAGCAAGCAGACATACAGGAGGGTAATAAAGAAAAAAACAACAACCCAAGCTCCTGAAATAAATTGCAACAAGTTTTAAGAACCGTTTGAATAACAAAAACATCAGGATTTCCCAAATATCAGTATTTCAAGTACAAATGTGAGGTGTTGCCTTCTTATACAGGGAGTGAACTGAATTGTATCACTGGTTTTAGAGTTGGTCTTTGTAGGCCAGAACAAAAGGTAAACAAGTCAAAGCTTCGCTTTGTGGTTGAACACCGCTGTACCATACTCCTCACTCTAAAACAAAGTCACTAAGGGACAGTTATTCTAGGGAATTTCTTTTTTAAACTGGAATGCTCAAGTCACATGTATTCTATATTCCTATGTAAAGTTAATACTTAAAAGTTTTATTTATCTTTGAGAGAGCTGGGACATGCCTACTGAAATTTAGTCTTTTAAGGCACTAATATTTATTTCCCCATTAGAAGGATTATTCCTATATCCACCCTCAACATTAATTGGAAATGGCATAGGAATTCTGTTTGGAATGAAGTATTTTATGAGGCAACTTTTATTCTTGTGTAAAAAAAAAAAAAGGGTTATGCTGTTCTGTTAAGACATTACCTAATTCTGCATTTTTGTCCATCTTTCTAGCAACACACTGTAAGAGCCATAAGCTATAACAAATGGTATTTCACTCCCTGAAATCAGTCACCAAAAATTCACATCTTGATAAAACTGAAGGGATACTGTATCAGATGTTGTTTATATTAGCCTTCAGAATAAGTAATTTTAAGATTGTCTAGTGGACAGTGCTGCCACTGAATAAGAATCTCTGAACATTCTACATTTGGCATATCAAGAAAAGTCCCACATCAGCAGCCACTAAAGGAAAATAAAACAGCCATTAGAACCCATGCAGCATATTGCAAGTAATCCTGTTGAAGAGATTCATACCGCTTCTTGCCAAGTATAATGTTGCAAAAATATTCATTTGAAGTCTTCTTTTAGAGATTTAAACGATATTATGAACTGCTGTCTTCCATGAGCAACAGAAAATATTTTGGTTCAGTGAACTACAGGTGTTGGGCTACTAGTCCATTACCAAGGGGCAGGTCCTAAAGCGTGTGGTAATTTCGGTCTTTAGATCTGCAGAATTTGTACAGAAAGAAAATAACAGCCTGCACACCCAGAACAAGGACAATTCCACCTATGAAACTCGCAGCATCAAATGTAGATTTGCGTGGAACAGGTACAGGAGCCACAGTAGTATTTGAACCTGTTAAACACCAAATTAGAAACTGTAAGTGCACAATGTTCACAACAGTTTTACAGATTTTAGTGCTGGATTCCTTGTATTAAGATTACTCAAAACATCAAAACAGCAATAAGAAAACAAAAAATAATCAAAAGCGAAGCCATGCCAGCATCTGAATTTAGATTACTGGTACTGAAATTCTGATTAAATGCTGTTTGTACAAGGCTAGAGCTATTTATAGACAAACTGCTCTGGACCTCAAAACTGAGCAATACCCAGCTGGACTTCATTTGTACTTCAAAAAGCTAAAGCCTTCCTCCTCTACATAGAATATATTATTGATATGCCCACATTCAAAACACATTTTCCGGTTGCTGCTCCTTGCTCCAGTTTTTTTTTTTTTTTGCTTAAATTTAACATAAATTGTTATCTTCCATCTACTGTACTTTACTCCAAGAGTTAGGCTTAAAAAAAACAGCTGAAGTCACGAATACAAGTCTGGAGATAACAGTCATCTGCTGATGTGTAGTTTTAGAGAGTTTTACTTTGTGAGACCTTTTCATGGAACGGCATATTTAGGACTGACTTGGAAATAAAATACTTCAGCTTATTCCCATCACTGTAGCACAACTTCATTTAACAAAAAAAAATAAAAAATCCCATTATTATGCTGCAAAAACAAAATACCACCTTCCAAAGACATGGGAGTTAACAAGGGACTTCCAACTACACTATTAAAATCATCCATCTGATCTCATTCAACCAACATGTTCCTGACTTTTTATATCTCACCAATTAGCTCTGTTTCTCAGGCTATATAATCTTGCTACTTGCATACATCACCTTAACAAAATTAACCTTGCCATAAAGTTAGAAGTGACAACACCAGATACACCAATACTGCTTTAATGGTGTCACTTGATGAATCTTTCAAGATAACAGTTCAAAAGTGACACTGATTTCTAAGTAATTTATGCTTTAATTATGGCAGTTGTAGTTACCTGCAGTAGTGGGTGTCGTGGTAGCTGGAATAATGGTAGTTTTAGGCAGAGGAGCATGAGTAGTTGCATTGGTGACGTTGGCTGTTTGAGAGAAGACAGTATGTACACACCATAAACTCCAAAGTGAAGTTTGCAAGCACTGACATTCCTATACAAATGATTTTTCCTGTTTTGCTTTAACAAGGATAAGCTTTGCCCTCAGTCTGTACCCCACACAATTTAGGTGGTGAGCTGCATGGCATTAAGCAAAGTTTCTGCAACAAGGATTATTTTAAAACTTCCATACTACTGTTACCCAAATATTTCAAGGTTCCCCACAGATCAGTGATTCTTTGTTCAGACAAAGCGACTTTTCTTTCAAGCACTCATATAAATGCTGGTATTTGAACAAGAATCAAGAGATCTGTTTCAAGACAGCTGACAATCTGCATCAAGGCAGCGGGCTTTCACTAAACTTCCATTATAATCAGTTAGTATTAATGGTACTAAGAAAGTACTTAATGTAATACCTCTAGACAGGAGATACACATTCTTTTTTCTCCTGTCCTCAAAACACTAACTGTGAATGCCATCACTGGACTAAAACCACTCACCTAAAGCGAAACTCATCATCAAGCCACACAAGCTAGGTGTCTGACCTCTCTCCCTCCCCTAAAGATTAGTATTACTAAAAATTAATCAGTATTCCACTATGTGCCTGGGACAACTGTCAACATCTGTGGGTTTACTCAAAGCTAATCACCCTACTGTACATTAGGCTGCTCTGAGCCTAATCAAGTATCAACTTGTTACCTCCCAGCTCCCTTGATCAGCAAGTTTTTAACATTTATTTTACAGTGAATTTTTAAAATTTCACTGTAGATATGGAAGAGAAATAAAAAAAAAAAAAACCAAAAAAGAAAAAACCCCAAAGTCCTAAGAATTCATAATTAGTGGCAATTACTAATTCAATTACCACTTAGCCAATTTTTAACACAGAAAATGCTTCCTGCCAACAAATTAAGAGTTTTCTAAAACCCAATTCTTCCAAACCTTGGAACCTTTTATGCATCATATTCTGCACATCAGATTTTTAGGAGCCAAGCTACTACAGTGAACTTTGGAAGAAGCCCCTGTCTTTCATGTTATTCACCAGTTCCTAGTTTCCTGCTGTTCTGAGTTCAGTGCTTCTGTATTACCTATAGGAGTATGAGCTGTGGTGGCAGAACTGGCTGTGGTAGCATTGGAAGACGCCGTGGTAGCATTAGAAGATGCTGTGGTCACGTTGGAAGACGCAGTGGTCGCATTGGTAGGTGTTACAGTGACATTGGAAGTAGGTGCTACAGTGACATTGGAAGAGGACGTAGTAACATTGGTAGGAGAAGAAACTGTGGGAGCTACAAAAAAAAATAAAGCTACATTAGAGAGATTAATGACGGTATTGAACTAAAAAAACAACACAACAAAACAACATCAGCAGGCATAGCTTTAGGAATTTCGTACAGCACTTAGTTCTACTGTAGTTTTAGTTTGAAATTACAAAGCTTGTGAATCCACCATACTAACATCAAAAGTTGCATGAGTGAATACATGCAACTTGTCACAGGCAGCCCAATCAGGCCAGTGTTCAACTGGCAAGTCAAGAGTCCTCAAAGCAAACCTGAGTGAGAAGAACCCTACTGTCCAAGCAGAAACTGTGCATGCTTTACATAGGAGAACACTAGGTACAGAGTACTGCTTCCCAGCCTCACTGCGACTTGAGACTGAACCTGAGCTTTAGGTAATGCAGCCAGCTACAGACATAGCAGAAAGCAATCAAAGTATGGGAAATAAAGACAAGAACCTGGAGAAATTAATGTACACATGCATAAAAAGGAGAGCAGAAAAAAAATAAATCTATTCTTATTTTGATCACAGCAGAAGCCAGCAATCTAACCAGTCCAGCTGCTTTTTTACCTCAATCTCAAACATTGTTACCTTAAAACCATGACAACACATCCACTAACTGGATCAAGTAAGATTTTCTCATAATCTACAGTTTTACCACATTGTTTTAATTGAGACTTACTCATACAGCCATCATACTCAGCAAACCCACATACAACCCACAACTCCTTCTGTTGCATGCTCTCCAGCACATCTCACATCATATCTACCCACTCCAGGCACCTTGGGGTGACCTTTCACTTTTCTCCACGAAAGGAATGCTGCTATCCACAGATCTTTGGCAGGCAGCATGCTCATTTACCTCTCAAATAACAACTACATTAACTAACTTCAGTATTATGACAATCCGAGGTAAGCCTGGATCCACATGGCCTTTCCCTTGGTTATGGCAGGATCAGGTCAGAAAGGCTGGCACTACTTCTCCCCTTTCACATAAGAAGATATGAAAAGACCTCTGTGGGTTTGCATCAGTGAGGTGTGCAAGAGCTGCCCTATTCCCTTCAGGAAGGCAGCACCCAAAGCACTTCAAGAGCTTTATGACTGATTGTTGTTAACAGATCTCAGGGAGGAAAAAAAGTCAGTCAGTTATGCTGGATATACACCTGAGGAATGATCACAGCACACACAACAGCCTTGGACAAATGAACAACCTTCACTTCTGTAGAGTCCTCACTGGTATGTGGAAAATTTAGTACAGTACATCTGTTAAGACAGGAAGACAGTTGGTAGAGCTAACTTATACCAAGTACACTAGGACTTCTAATTTAGTTTCAAGAACAGCCTTCCCAGACTAACATAGGGAAGGATCAGATTTTCGAGAGTAAAGGATGAGGAGATGTTTTTATCAATGAGCTGTTAACTTCAGAATCTTTGGCAGGGTCTCAGACGTAGTCCCAATGACACCTCCTGCTGTGAAAGGCTCTGTGGGGTCTTTTACATGGGATAACAGCAAGTTTCCCAACCCTCCCCATCAGCAGAAACCTGCTCTTCACTGGGAAAAAAAAAAGACTGATACCACGAACTCAGCTTTTCAGCCTAGCCAAGCTGACGTTTCCTCCCAAGATAAACCCGCTGTACTGGCTCTCGCGCAGGGTAAATTCGGATACTCCCCTCACAGTCGAGGAGGAAACCAGGAACCACTGGAGGGGTCTGGCCTGCCGGCCCAACAGTGCCCTCTCCCGTCGCAGCGGAGCGGCGTGTTAACCCCTGGCGGAGCAGTCCCGGAGCAGCCCAGGCTCCCGCTCCCGCTCCCGCTCGGTGTCCCGCACCGGCCCCTATCCCGCCGGTGGGGCAGGGCTGGAGGAGATCCCTACGGACTGGAGCAGCGGTGCCCGGGCAGCGTCACCCTCGGCTGCACCCAGCGCCACCGCGGAACGCGGCCAGGGAACATTGAAGCGCCTCCAGACAACTTTTTGTTTCGTCTTTTTTGCTGCTGTCCCTACGTTTCGGGGCTCGCGTCACATTTCGCGGTTCTCGGCCCCGCAAACACTTTGGCAAACAGCCCACAGGGCCCGAGCTGTGGGCAACGGGGGGCAAACTCCCGGGACGAGTAACGGGGCTTACACCGGGATAAGGAACACGCGGCAGCAGGGCCAGGACGACACGGCTGCATTAAGGCACCTCCGCTCCTAGACGCGTTCCAAGGGTGAGACAAGCAGCCGCGCACAATTCCCTGGCACCGGCTCTCTCCTCCACGGGAGGATAACACAGAATAACGGGTCCCAGAAAGCCACAAGCAGGAGAGCGACTCAAAGGCTCGGCGGGCTGCGGCCGCGGCGCCCAGGAAGCGGCGGCAGCCGAGCGAGACCCGGGGGAGCGCAAGGCGGGTCCTGAGGGGGCCCCGGGGCTCCGCGGCGCTCCCGGCGCGCCGAGGGTCCGGCACCAAGCGCGCACAGACGGACAGCACCGCCAGGCTCGGGGCGCGGAGCCCGCCTCGCTCTCCACAGCGCAGGGCGGGGCTGCCCCGTCAGCAGCTCCCGGAGGAAAGGAGGGGGGGAGGGCGCGAATCACTCACCGTCGGTCGCCGTTCCGATCGCGGCCAGCCCGCAGAGGCAGCACGCCACGGAAACGACGGCGAGCGGGAACGTAAACGTCGTAAGTGTCCGACCCATGGTGGCGATGCGGTGAAACGAGGGGACTGCGGCTCCCGCTCCTGCTCGGCACTTCCCTGCCCCGCTCCGCTCCCGCTGCCGCCGCGCGCCGCCGCCCCGCGCCGCGTCACGTCACGGGAGCGCCCCGAGCTGGCCCCGCCCCTCGCCCGCGGCGGCGATGTGGTTCCGCCCGGCTTCCTACTGCCCCCCCCCATCCGGCGGGTAATGGAACGGTCCGCAGCGCGGCGCTCCTTCCCCACGTGACCTTGCCGCTCCCATGGGAGGGAGCTTTTCCCGCGCGTCACGCGCCGCTACGTCACCACGGAGGTCCCGCCCTTTACCCTAGGTCCGCTCATTGGCTGAGGGCGAGGCAGGGGGCGGGGCCGGGGCGCGCGGGCTCGCGTTTCCCGCGCACGGGCGGGGGGCCTGGGGTCTGCGCTGGCGCCGGGGCGCCGCGCTGGGCGGGCGGTGTCGCTTGCGGGGGTCGCAGCGCGCCGTGGGGACAGAGATGCTCCCACCGACCCACACCAGCTGCCCGTGGCCACGGGCCACAGCTGTTGGCCCATTTCCGCGCCGCTCCCCCATTTTTACCGTGATGAAACAGCGAATTGTACTTAAGTGGTAGTTTAAATGAATCGCACGGGAACTTTAGCAGTCTGCGTGCAGCTCCCAGCAGCACTGGTGCCACCACAGGTGGAAGCTGCACACTGGGAGTTTGTCTAAGTCCAGGATGAAATGGCTGCAGTAGTAGAAGGGAAGCGTGGTACAAATTGTACTCCATATCTTTACAGCTGCGCTGTAGAGAGCACCTGGAGGAGGCTCCTTGGTCATCCCACCAGTTCTTTTTGTGAACTTGGCAGTGTCAGGTTTGCAGTTGGACTCGAAGGATCCAACCTAAGTGATTCTAAGAATCAGTGATTTCCCCTGGACCACAGTGTAGAGTTCCCCCTATGCCTATCACATTTTCTTTTCCTTTGTTTTTCCCTAAAGCAGCTTGAGTCTGTGTATATCATCATCAGTGGACTCTCTGCAAATAAAAGTTTGTTTGTGTAAATCTGCCTCAGCATTTTGTGCAGTGCCAACGCGGTGGATGTTGGGAAACCAAGGCAAACATTTATGTGTACTTGTATTCAAAGAGAGCTAAGCTAGAGATATAAATCAAATTTTATTAGGGTCTAGGTCAAAGGACAAATGGAAGAGAAGAGTTATAATCAGGACAATTTCCTCCTAAGTGTGAGCTGGACTTGGGCAGTAAAGAGGAAACTGCCAAATAAATCGCTGGCTTAATCTTCCCATTTTACTTTCTTTCCTGAAGGTATTATATTGCCAAGAGCCTAGAGACCAATACAAATGCAGAAATTTTAAGTGAAACTCCCTATCATTGTTACTGTGTTAGCTGTGGAGGGGCCTGTAGGCCTGCAGGTGATACATAATTTGGGTACAGAGCTTTCTGACAAGGTTCTGTACTGCCATGTGTCGTGGTGCTTTCTGCTAGCAGGCAGGATGGCTGCTGCTTTGCCTTCCTGCAAAGAAGTCTCAGGGAGAAAACATAAAAAAGAAAAGTCTGCAAAGAAACAAAAGGGAATCAGTTTTGTGATACGAACTGGAACCTTGGAACAGCTGCATTGAAATGACCAGACATGTTCTGTTGTATGTGAATGTCAGAATTTAGTTCTGAAAAGTGATAAGGAAATGGAAGTCTAACTTAGTTATTTCTACAGTATGGCGAAAGTTTCTGGCCTTTTAATAAGAAATACTTTTCACATGCATTATTAAAATGTGATATTTCTGTTCTATCTTTGAATAAACAGCATAAAGTGAGGAGCAGCAAAAGAAAAAATTTCAATGTAACCAAAATTGCAGGGAGCATGGAATAAGGGAGTTTTCTATGTATTCCACTCATCCCTCCTGGCCATACCAGATTTTTATGTCCTTCTGGGACAAGGGTCTTCTGCTTGGATCAGGGCTTGATTCAGAGGGTCTTTTGAGATTTCACTAGACACATGGTATTATTTGAATTCAGGTTTTCTTTTTTGTAGGTCTTATAATGTTAAATATATCTTCAGCAGTTATCAGTGTTTTATGAGGGATTGCAGTGGCAGTTCTGTTGATGTGCCAGACACATGAAGTGTAATGGTTGCTGCAATCTGCATTTCATCAGGAGTGCATACTAAAAATCTCTTCTTTTGAGAAAGTAACAGAACAGTTAAGTTAAAGAAGATAAAAGACAAGACTCTAGTCAGTGTTTATGTATATGGAAAAGTGAGAGAAAATGAAGTACATAAAAAAATAGAACTAAGACTACCAGCAAGGGCAAGACCATCTCCACAAGCAAGTGAAAACATGTTTATCATTCTGGGGGCTGGTGGGAATCCAGGGAAAAGATAAATGTGGTTTGTCTGTTTTTTCTTATAGTCAGCATCTTGGGACTTTGTTGCAGCATACAGTCAGCAGGATCATGGCAGTCTGGATTGTTGTTGTTGGATTTAAAACACCACATTCATCACTGCATTCAGTTCTCATGCACTGTTATGTACTTAGTGGTTAGTAAGGCATTTACCTCTGTTTTGAATCTATAAGGAATTCCAAGCACTGCCTTACTGGAAAATCATGTAAAATCCTTGCAAAATGGGCAAAACCTAAGAGTCTGCAGATGCCCATTTTAGGGAAGCACATTTGAAACATGGCAAATGCCCAGGATTTGGAGCAGATTGTGTTGTATCAATCGGTGCTTGGCAAGATGTGATAATGGATTGAAGAGATTCCACAGGAGCATACAGCAGTTTGGAATGACAGCAGTAAATGAAAAACAAAATCTAGTAGATAAACTGAAGGGAATATGTATTTCCTTCATTTTGTAAACATTGGTTCTCATTTCCATATTATCATTTCAAGTGCACGGAAAGAGAAGTGCGTGTGAAGTGTAAATACATGGTGGGTGTTTTAGCAGGGGAAGCACAGCATCTAAGGAGGTTTTGAGGTATTTGTTACCATTACATAATGATGCATTATTGTATCCTGGTGCCATTCACCAGAATGGTGAATCGTTCAGAAATAATGCATTGACTCCTGTGCCCAGAGCTTCATAACCTTTGTTTGTCTTTGCATCCTGAGGCAGGTATGGCAGTAAATCCTACTGTAGGGGTGTGTCCAACCAGAGCTGGGTACAGCCCCAAGGCACATCTAGGGTGGTGCATGCCATGCTGTATGACATCAGGGGTGCATTTAAATTGCCTGTGTGTCTGTCCCCAGCAGGAATTCTGGGTGAGGACATTGGCACCTCACCTGCTTGCCTGAGGCAGGCAAGGTGGAGCTGTGTTTGGTACACACAAATTCTCTGTTACAGGCACTCAGCCCCACCAGGTGGGGTGGAAAGGCTGCTTTTAACATAAGGAACAAATAAAATAATAGAGAGAGTAGTTAGTGATAATAAAATAATGTTTAAAATATTTTCTTAACTTTTTAGAGATAGAGATACAGGCTGATGCTTTTAGCCTAAGGCAAGCCAGAGACATGTCTTGAGAAGAAGAACAGAAGGCTACAGGTAGAGGTAAGATGGAGTGGAAACAATAAACCTTTCACCTGTGCAGCTGCAGCCAACCAGAGAACGAGGTCAGGCTGATTTAGGTGACCAAAGGAAAATAAGGCTAATGTTTAGATGGAGTTCTTGCAATGGTACCTCCATTTACTGTATTTTTAACATGCATTTTTTTAGTTGATGTAATACAGTGGTGGGCTTATGTTGCTAGTATCATAAGAAACAACACAAGACTCCAGAAGGCTGGTTTTGCACAATCTCCTTTTACTTCGAATTCTCTCCTTTTATACACTGATCTAATCCAGCTGGACCAGATTGGTCAATTAATCAATAAATTTCACCTGCTTGGCTAATTAGCACAACACCCTTCTTATAAACAATCTTTGAGAAAAACAGGAAAATAGAAAGTAGGAAAAACAACACCTGCAGGTTGTTTATAATAACAAGCTATCATTGTTTATATTAAACTGCTTTGAGTCTCACAAGCTAATTCTGGGAAAACTATAGTTTTCTCACTCTCTGACCAGGCTGTGGCAACCACAGCTGTGTCAGGGCAGGAGCATGTTCCCTAGGAGTTTAGCTGTGTCCTCAAGGCTGGCTGATAAAAATGCCTTGGTCAACCTGTGAGTTTTTCAAGTGAAGGAACTTCAGGAGGGTCTCCACAACTTTTTCTCAGTAAAAGTTTTTGTTCTGAGCCTCTTGCATCTGGCACCTGCCTGAGATGTAGCAGCTGTGGGCTGCCTGTGCCTGCCCTTGGGTCCCACTCACCTGGCATCTGTTCTTGCTATGCCCTGATGGCCTGGACTGGTGCTTCTTCCCACACAGCAATTGAGGTCCAGGCACAATTGAGCTCTGTTGATCCGACCACCCATTACTGCCTCTTAACATCTTAAATCTTATCAGAATTACAGTATCAAGATTTTCTCTATGAAGTTTGTAAAATCATTCCACATACCCATTTTCTTTGTGCAGTAGCTGAATTACATCATTCTAATCCATTTGATGTGCTGCATAGCTGATATTATCAGTAAAGGTCTTTCAAAACCAGTACCTCTGAGTACCTTTTTTTCCTCCCTGGAACTGGTGGCAAGAATCTTTTGTATGGGTGTCCCAAGCAATAAAGTATGTGAAGGGCAATAGCAGAGACCTATAGCCATGACAGTCTAAAAAGGAAAGTGAGGCTGGTCTGTAGGAAGGTTAAATATGTTGTCAGAGGTCTGTGTGATATCATGAAAATGAACATATACTTCAGAGATCCCAGGGCTTCCCCAGATGTGTGTGGAGTACCTACACAGCTGAGGAGCCATGCTAACAATTTCTGCTGGCTTTAGCAACCTCCTGGATCAGATTCAGAAACCCTCTGACCTCAGATTAGGTAAAATACCTTGTAGATAATGACTTTGGCCTCCAACTTCTGTCTCTTCAGTGCTTTAATAAGGAGGGGGGAATGATTGGAGCCTACTGTGTGTGCTGTATTAACACAATGTCCTTGCGCTTTTAACACATACACCTGTGCAAAGAAAATTGGTGTGTAGTCTGAGGGCTTCTTTCATCACTTTTCATTTAAAGCAGTGTCTAAGAGAGTGTTTTGCTGGAGTAAGAAGCTCAGCATAATACCCCAGTAAATCAAAACTTGAAAGATATCAGTTTTTCTTACAGCGGTGACCCATTACATAAATGAAACACTCTGTAATCTGGTGAGATAATAGTTTTCTCAGAATGCATGTTGCTGCCAGCTGTTCCTTATAGAAGGGAGTTTTTTATATGGTTGCTGGGAAGGGAATTTCTCCAAACCCAGCAGCTCACAATGAAAGTCTTCACCTCCCCATTTGCCAACTGCCCCTGAATTTCTGGACTTTGTGGAGACCCTATGGCTTGCCTCTGGACTTGCATGTCCTCTGGATGCTTGTGCATGCTATTTCTCTGGTATGGCACTCTGACAGGCAGCACTGTATTCCTAGTGACTTGACCAGAGATGTAAGTTGTAGCAGAAAATATGTCACGAAACATAATTTTGGATTAAGATGAATATTCCATTTCTGTTTCAGTGTTTATAGCCTTGGACTCCAACTTGCAGGCACTGGGGAACCAGGCTTGAAAGACACACTTGTTTCTTTAGCTGACCTCTTAGTACTGGATGAAAGATTTTACCATGCTTTTTTCTGGCAGAGTGTCCAGCCATGACCAATGCAAATACAGTAATTATGGCTTGCCTGAAGAATTGTTATGCCTGAAATTCAAAATGTTTCCTGGTTGTACTCTTCTCTTCTTGTTATAGCTTTTTCATGTGGTGTAACTTCAGCCAGTTGTCCCCTGCCCAGTTGTCCTGTGTCCAGTTGTCCCCTGCCCAGTTCCCACACATTGTTCTCCTAGATCCTGAGTGTGTGACATGCAGCTGTACATCCAGCCATCATCCTTGTTACCAGCTCTGAGACTTCTGGCAAGGGATCAGCTTTCTGATACTTGATGTGATGAGCCATTGGCCTGCCCTCAGAGTTCCTGAACAGTGCTCACTGCCAGAGAATGAGTTTCTGGGCTTTGACAACTGCTCAGATCAGGCCATTTGGACTCAAATCACATGCTGTGTTCTGCTATGATCCCTTGTGGAACATTGGAGACACTGGGGTGGCAGCTACAGAGCAAACCTGCCATGGGTGACCAAACCAACTACAAATAAAAAAATCAATTAACTGGCCTCCTAACATTGTCCTCTGATAGTCTTCAGAACTAAAATTGCTTTCCTGACTTTAAACATCTGAATATAATTTAAAATCCTTGTAAGAAATAAGAACCACTAACCTCTGTCTCAATACAGAGTATGCAAAACCATATCTTTTCATAGCAGTACTCTCTGTTACTTACAAAAAGTAATTTGTCAGGATATGTGGGATTTTATGAAGAAAATATCACAGTCTATTTTAATATTTGACCCAGAACTATGAAGTGAAAAAAATTCCCTCTAGGCAAATTGATTTGAAATGTTCCTAGAGAAGATTTAATTCCTTTATAATAGTCTGTGTATAGATTGCAGAATGCTTTAGAAAAGGGAGGGATGAAATGTGTTACAGGCTTCTTAGTTAGCTGCAGATATACAAAGGTATTTTAGATTAAATAATCTTTTTGTTTTGTAGCATAAATAAAGAAAAAACTAAATTCCCTTGCTAAAATTAATACAATCTTCGTACTTAGAGCCTCTGGAGACCACTCTGGCTCTATGCCCTCTTCAGGCATTCAGTTAAACATTTGCTGAATTGTTAAATTTGTTCCCATTTGGCAAATAAACTTAAGATCATTACTTTTCATGAAATCCATGGACTTAGGCTCGGACAAAGTCAGGTCTCTCCAAATACTTCCCTAATTCAGCCTTCCCCATCTTACCCCGGTGCTGTTCTGTGAGGTTTAGCAGCTCATACGGTGAGCCCAGGGGCAAAGGTCACTCGGCACGGCACTCTTGGCAGAGCTGGGAACAGGGATGGGAGAGCTGCCCTCTGATGGTGTCCGGGTTGCCCTGGCACAGCAGGGCTGGTTTAGCCTTGTGTCTGCATCCCAGCTCCACAAATGAGGGCTCTTTCCTTTGAACCTCCAGTGCACTCGGTTATGGCTTCTCTTTCCAGCCTGCATTATGATCTTAGACACACCTTCTCTTCTTTTAATGCTCCCCTGGAGCCATCCATGCCCCAGCTCTGCACTGGGTGTCAGAGAGATCTTGCATGCAAGAAATCACTGATGCTGGCAGTCATTTTGGAGTATATATTTACATCCACACATAACCTTAACGCTATTGCAATAACTTTATAAACAATATTTTTCTCGGTTTCAGTGGCAGTAGTCACTTTTTTTTTAAATTGAGACCATCTTCTATAAATAATTACTTAAATCTTCTGCCTGCTTTAGCATTTCCTGGTTTTAGCCTCATGCAGCCCAACCTGATTTCAAGGACATTACTTTTAGATTATAGTAGTCAGTGCAGGATCAAATGTTTGGCCTTCACTAAGGCCAGAGTCCTACAAACATATTTTTTCTTCTTTTTTGTCTGAGGTGTCATTTTATCTTATCAGTGCTTGTAACTATATAATCATATTAACATCATTTCCTGTAAATTGTAGGTGCACTGAGGTATGTTCAGAGGTCTTTTTCTCTTCTACTATATATATTTAACACCTTGTGAACATTTCTTTTTAGGCAAAAAAAAATGTTTACAAGCCATTCACATGTGCAAGATGACATGGTTTTATTGTTGCTCTAAGTGAAAGTTGTCATGGTCTGTCTGTAAAGTGGGAAATAACGCTCTACCTTACAGAAGGCAGGAAAACCATCTGGAAATCATGAATTGAAGGGCCCACAGTTAATTATCTTGCAGGCTACTGTAGGCCTTTTGTTATATGTAGGTACAGCCTCCAGTGTTTGGAGGATCTCCATGTCCTTGATCACTTGCCTACAGGATGGAGAAAGTGCCCATGGGATCCGTCTCCATCCAAAGCTGAGCTCTGCAGCCTCTGTTTTGTGTGGGGCCATTACGAACCCAGGCACCTGTTTCCTGCTGACAGGCTACACTCATATGCCCTTTAGAAAGTTCTTCTTCACAATGAATGCTGTCAGTTTTTGATTAAGTAGGCTCCAGTTGGCATTTTAGGAGAGGTGAAAATACTATGGCGTTATGCAGCTACATTTATTTAAAGAAGCAAGTGCTGTTCCATGTGCGCCAGCTACAAATGGCCAGTACTTTTGAGATGAAGTCAGGAGACACTGTGAGAAGTGACAGTATTAGAAGTGACTCCCTGTGAAATATCCTTAATTTCTTTCCTTCACAGCACTAATCTGAATCCTGAAAACAGTCCAGCATTTTGCGATCTCTGTGATTTTCAGCCTGTCCTTCTCCCACGCTGTGGGAGGACAAGCTGTGCCTCCTGCAGGCGCCAGCACGGCGATGGATGCCAGCAGAGCTCCATAAAGCTTTGTACTGTATCCCACCCCACCCCACCCCATCCAGCAGAGTGGTACCAAGCAAAGAGAATGCTGCATGTCCCAAGCAGGGACATCAGAAAATCTAACAGAACAGAGCCTGGAAAGTACCTGGCTGTCCTTGTTGTACACTGTGGCTTCTTTTTGCTTCCTCAGGATTAAACTCCCACTCAGATTTAGGAGGGCCTGGCTATAAGATCATGGATACTTCACCTTTCAGATTGCACAGAGCTGATGGCAAGGCAGCAACTTGAAGTGAATGTTGTTGGTTATGAATATATCCAGCTTTTGGTTTGTTCTCTATAGGTTTGAAAGTTATGCTTTTTTGCTACTGTTAAAAATGCTGTCTTTCTGTGTGGTGTGGTAACATGGAAACTACACTGTGGATTGTTCTCTCTGTAGTAATACTTAAATATTTTGTTCTCTTCCATCAAGCAAACTACTCAAAGCAATATTCTTGTTTATTACATTCCTGAAAATCTGAAAATTTTAACAGGCTAGTCCTATGTGTTAACCTACTGAGAACAAACTTCTAGTATGCGTTTGCTAAAACAATGTTTTTCAGCTTGTGAGGGCAAAGCAGAGCCTAGAGGTTTTGTGAAACACCTCCCTGCCTGGCAGGGCCCACCTTGGGCTGACACTGAGCTCTGCAGCCACTAGTTTGTAACCTTTGGTCCTGGAAATGCCCTGGCAGTTTCCTTAGTTTTGCCATAGGGTTTTCTAGCTTGAGTAACATATTTCTTGTCCAGGTGAGGAGCTGGCTGGAAGGTGATGTGGAACTGTGAGCTGTTCCTATGGTGACTCTTGGCCATCCTGAGGATTCCTCTTCCTTTGTGATGGATGGAGAAGCTTTCATCCAGGGAAAGAGTTGGGGGATGAAGGGCTGCAGTTGTGGCATTCCCTTTACTGCTATTCACCATACAAGTCACTTTTACCAGCTCCCTCAAGCTTCCTTTCCTTCTTTCACACTCACCTTTTTCCTTTCCCTCAAAGGTTTCACTGAGTCTTATGCCAGTAAAGTCTGGTTTAAATCTTTTAGCCGGTAAAGAAGCTAATGAAAATGTACCCATAAAAAAGCACTCTGGATCCCTGTTGTTGGTCTGTAATGACTCCTGCCAGAGCAGCTCAGGATACTGATCATGGCAATTCCCTGTGGCTGCTTGTGATTATTCCCACTGTACGGATGAGGAAGGTAGGAGGCCGAGAGGGTGCTCCAAGCACAGGCTCAGCTCTGCCTCCCCTCATGCTGCTGCCAGTGGCAGAGGACAAGGCACAGTGAGGGCTGTGAGGGTGGGACATGGCTGGCTGGGGTGGGATACCCAGCTGCTCCCAGCCCTTGGCAACTTGCACGGGAGGGTGAGCAGGAGACTTCTTTACCTAAATAAAATGACAGAGCTGAATAAATGGAGAGCAGATGCTGAGTTAAGGAGGCCAGGGTGCTCCCAGAGTAGAAGATTTTTTTCCAGAGTGAGGAGCAGAGGCAGGTGATGGGAGTGAGAGCTGTGAGAAGGTGAAGAGGATCCTCCACACTGACTGGGAAAGGTCTCGTGAGAGAGAGAAGAAACAACCCTCAAGAGTGATGACTGGGGAGAAGCAAGCATTAGGTGTGCTTGGGTTTGGGGGATTATGGCAAGGACTTGACTCCTTTTCTGTGGGGAGGAGCCTGGCTTTGGGTTGGGGAGCAAGAGGTCCACTGATCCTGTCATCCTCCATCCCAATCTGACCTGACCACACTGAACAGTCAAGTGTCGCCTTGTCCCAGAGGATGAAGAGAAAGACTCCAAGGTGTTGTTGTATTGTAACAATGCAATCCCTTTTATAGGGTCTTTCGCTAACAGTTATTTGATTGGTTAAATGACCAAACGCCTCTCTACCTCCATTGGTTGAGATAGAGCATGTTTTGAGAACACACACAAGGATAGAATAAGTTAAAGTGAAAAACAGCACCTGTTATTTTGAGAACGCGAGATGCTTACAAAACCTCTATCAATGCTTTCCTGAGAACATGAAATTCTTTGCAGAGCTGTTCCTTTAAGAAGGCAACTGCATTCCCTTGGGAAAGTCAGGGCTTGCTGCTGAATCTAAGTCTCACTGAAAGTCAGCCCCACAGTCAAGAGCCCCATCAAGCTCTCAACAAGCTTGAAGGAAAGTGAAGAACTATTTAGATTTTATTTTTCTCTGATTTTTTTTTATTCTTGTTGCCTTGTTTGAGAGTCTTTCTCAGAAACTGATTCATAAAAATGGTAGTTAAATTTTAACTGAACAGTCTCTCCGACTGCTGCCTTGCGGCTTGCAAAATGACTTCAGCAGACTAATTTTGGAGTGGGATGCTTTGTCCTTTGACACGATGCTCCAGTACGAGCGATTCTGTGTAATTGCCTCAGTCCTCTCATCTCATTACAGTAAAATGAGGTTGTGTCCCATTAATTCCAGGAGGCGCTGGTTGCAGTGCCCAGACACGTGCCAAGCACGGAGTCTCCCAGAACAGTACCGGCTGACAGAGGCGTCTCTCACCCTTCTCAGATATCCAAGTTATTTGTCCTCTGCCCTCCGGGTAAAGTAGGTTTGCGGGAAGTATCAGGAAAGCAATCTAACCCTTAAAACAGAAAGGCACACCCAAGGGAACATCTTAAAGGTGGAAAGCAACTTTTCATTAAAGAGGGGGACAGCAAGAAGTAGCAGTCTCCTCCTTTAATGCATCATCACATGGACTATGTGTAATATGGGTAACAACATTCTTGCAGGGACACATTCAAATGACCAATTCCAAATGAAATCCACCTTAAAATTACTGAGGCAGTTTTTGGTATATTGTCCCCTTCCCACATGACATGGCAGCTTTTTTCCTGAGTAGCACAGGGAAAGCACAGGCTCTGCCTGGAGGAGGATGATGGAGCTGGAGTCAAACAGTGCATGCAAGCTGCCACACCTCCCCTGTGTGCAGAGGTGCCTAGGTACATGCAAACTTGTTTCTACCTGGTGTGTAAATCAAGTAAATCTATGGGTCATAAAAAACGACAATTTCTACCCAAACAGAAGATGCAAAAGGTGTAAGATGAGCTCTAGCACAAATACATTGGATAACTTTGCTGGAAAAAGGATTCACAAAATTTTAAGTCCTTGGTGACGCCCACCTTGGAAACAATTTGACAGCCAGTCCTGTTTTATTCCAACACCAGCTTATGTTCTCTCTGAGATATGTATGCCCTGGGAGCCTGGGCTTCCTTGTGTTCCAGGAGCTCCAGTATCTAAGAAGTGACTTTTGCCTTTTCCTTTCCACTCCAGGAAGCTCATAGCATTTAGTGCCTTAAATCCCACACACCAGGCTTCCACCTCCAGCAGCTTTCCTGCTTGCCAGTGCCACTACATTTTGCTCCATCCAACTTGGGACCTTGAGGTGAGAGCAGATTCTCCTCACAGGCAGACTCTTCAGCATCTTGGGAAAGAAACTTTTCAGCTGCACTTAGCATTTCTGATCTCAGTGTTGGCTGCTGCCCAGCCTACTCAAACAGTTTGCACAATTGCCAGTGGGAAAACTTTTATATGAGGGAACATAAATAATTTTCAAAAGTGCTTTAACTGTCATAAAGTGTCTTAATGGGTAGCATTTAATCTAAACAGAAAATCCCAAATGCCTGTGTCAATTATATGGGTTGTTTTTCTTAAATATTAGAAGTTAAGTGTTCTTTTTTAATTCACATTTTATTACTTTATGCCAGTATGAAGGAACATTTTCTGTTAAATTTAGGTCATGTTTGTAATTTCTCGACTTTCAGGGTTTTATATGAGATTCAGAACTCCCCTTCCACCCACAGAGTTGAGGCTGCTGGCAGCAATGCCTAACGCTTGCCCAAGCCTGAGAAGCTGCGTGAGGTCCAGGAAATCTAGAGTTAAAGCTGATTTACTTCAGTTACTTTAAATGCATTTAAACAAACGGTAGGTGTGCCTGGAGATCTGTAGCTAATGACTTCTGCATTTCTACGGTCCTGTCCACAAAGGTGAGTATGTGAAGTTTGAAGTAGGCAGTGGGTGACCATCAGCTCTCATTTAGGCAAGGACACTAGGACTGGTGGAGCGGAGCCTCTGGCAGGGAACAAAAGAGGACAGAGAGACAAAGTTACAGATCAAAAAGTGTTTTCACTAAAGAAGTCTGCTCTTGCTAATAGAAGCAGATTATAATTCTGACTGAAAACCAAACCTTTTTGCTTTAGGGAGATGAAAAGCAGTTCACAGGTTGTTATGTGAATAAGATCAGATCAACAACTTGATTTTTGTGGAAATTCACCATTTGCACAGTCAGATAGCTGGGGAGACATACCTTCAAAAGCAGGACTATAAACTGACTCTCCTTCATCTCCCTTTCCAGTTATGGTATCTGCAGGGTAGATAAAAGTAATCATCAGAGACCATAGTTATCACAGGCATTTGTCACAGAGTTGTCAGTGAGCAGCTCAGCTGAGGTCAGAGATGTGGGTTGCCCATCAGCTTGGGGGAACAGCCACTTTCATCTCTGTTTCACTACTGAAATTTTGACACACCTTTGGTCAAAGCCCTGCTTCCATTCCAGGAGACAGTCCCTCTATGAATTATTTCATGCAGTGTGTTCAAATGCTGCTGCTCTGAGAAGGTCCAGCATCTCCTGCTGGGACAGCTACGGCAGTGGCAGCACTGAGCCATGGAAGCAGTGCCCCAAAGAAGGACATCTGTCAGAGGGAGTAGGGCTAGAATAAAGAAGGATAAAAATGCAGCTGTGGTTTTAAGGTAAGTTAGGGCCACTAACTTGTCTAAGAAAGGACAATTGATAAGAGTGAAATTGCTAGTCAGCTGAATGAGGCACTAAGGAAATGGATCTTTTTTTTAAAGTAAGTCTGGTTTTGCTACATTGTTTAGACATTGTCCAGTTATCATTAGTCCTCTACAGTAGCAAACTTAATAATAGATTGCTTTTATGGACTACATAGATATTATTCATTTGCTTTAAGCCCACACCACTCCCTGCAGCTTTCAAACTGGTGCTGGGGCTGAAGCCCAGGGGTTACCTCTACCATAAACTTGGTCACATGGAAAACCAGGTGCTGGAGGAGCCCCACCACCATCACTGCCACAAGCACCCACCGTGGGCCCATGGCAGTCTGGCCACCACGAGTTTGAGTCTGTCAGCAGGGCCCAGCTCCACGGCAACACCAGACACCAGCCCACACCCTACCCTGCATTTCTAAGCGCTTCCCAAGCCTAATGTAAGCAGTTTTCAACCCTGTGGGAGGCTGGAAAATGCTTCAATTTCTGTTTTTCCCTGAAGGAAGGAAAACCAGGTTACACAGAAAGCATGTGGCAGAGCAGAGGACTGAAGCCAGCTCTTTCCAGAGCTCTTGATGGATGCTGTCGGTAATACTTCAAGGATGAAGAGACTCTTGCTAATAGCAAATGCCCAGCAAAAAGTGGTAAGTAAAAGCAAACATGAGAGAACTGCTTCCCCACTCCACTCCCAGCCTCCAGTGAGCCTCTACTCAAGGATTTCCTGGTATCTCTGTGTTT
Organism: Irena cyanogastra; assembly: GCA_013397155.1. Lineage (NCBI taxonomy): Eukaryota > Metazoa > Chordata > Aves > Passeriformes > Irenidae > Irena > Irena cyanogastra. The sequence continues at coordinate 39,205 of VWZV01006890.1, read as the reverse complement.
AATTCCCCCTGGCAGCTCTGTGCCATTTGAATTTCTTTGCTTTTCAGGGAAATGTGGAAGTCTGGCATCCACAAATTTCTGTGGCAATGAGATTTACAGCTTAATTACAGCCTGTGTAAATTGTGTGCCTCCTTTTGACGCAAAAACTCCTACCCACAGCTGTATTTGCTGGGCACTGCTGAGACATCATTCCTGCCAGCAGCGCGTGGACGGAGCAGTTCCAGAGGGGTCGCGGCTCCCACAGCAATGCTTTGTGCCACCGCGGCAGCTTTGCTCTCTTTTGGCTCATGCAGCACGTGCAAAAGCTGCTTTGTGCGACAGCTGTAGGTTCAGCTTGGGCTTCCCGTCAGCACAGCGGGGTCAGGTCACTTTTCATATCTGAGCACCGTGAACTTCCCTGTGTCAAAGTCCTATTGCAGGTGAGACACGTGTGATTTTCATGCAGAACAAACCTATGTTAAATTAAAAAAATCCAAACCAACTGATTTCTCATTTTAATAACAATCTGCACTTTTCCCTTAACTGTATAACCCACTGGCTGTATAAAGTGATACATGTTTATGTAACTACAGAGTCAGAGCCAAAAAGCCTCTGAGCTAAATGCTGCTGAGTTGTAGTGTCTATGAAAAACCCAGACTGAGAAAGAAATCACAGGTTGCAGATGGGCCTCCTCCAGGTAGCCCTGAAGTCTCTCTGGTCTGGCTCAGTGGTAGTTTCCTACAGTGATTCATTAGGGCAATGCTTTTTTAAGAGTTTTGTTGGGATTTGCAGCAGTGCTGGATTTGAAAACCTCCATCCTCGCAATATCAGACTGTGAAGATCAGATTCTCAATGTTTAGCTACCACAGCGGCTCCCTTGCCTGAAAGATCTGTGCACAAGGTATTATCATTTCATATGATGATGTTCTCCTGCTGAAAAAATGCAGAAAAACTAGGCAGACAAAACAGTTTGGACAAGGAGAAATGTTAAAATGGTAAGATGGGGCAGTGTTAATTCACAGCCAAGTCCTGGGTGCCAGCAGCTGACCTGAGGTGTGACAGTAGGTAACTGCAAGCAGCACATGCAAATACAGGGCTGTTTTGTGGGCTGGGACTGAGTGATGCAAAGGAAAGCCCCTTCCTTCCTCCTCTCAAAGGTTGGCAGTACAGCTGCTGGAGCTTCTGTAGGCTGTAAGCTAAGCAGAATCTAATTTTGGTAGCCAGACCATATGGCTTTTGCTATAGCCAAAAAAAGTCTATAGCAACCTTATGTAAAGTCTAGAGCAGAAGCAGTGTACCCAGTGTCAAATATAAAATCACCTTCAGGAAATATTGTCTTGGCTACTTTTCCCTACATCCATACTTTTAGTTTGATACAGATTAATACAACTGAAGCTTTTTGGGCTTTTTGGAACATCTCTTTTCTCCTTTTTGCACTACAACATTTAAGGATTAAACCCAGAGCAATCTACTACATATTATTTTTAAAAAATCCTGAGACTGATGTCTGCATTTTGTAAATGTGCTTGAATTTACACACAAGAAATTCTGTTCTTAAAATTTAATTCTGCACATACATAGGACTGGCTCCTATTAATCCTTTTGCTTTGAAAAAAATTACTATTTTTTAACTGATAATTTCTAGACATTCTTACTGTCATTGTGATGCCTTGTCAAGGCTGACCTAGAACAGAGGCTAGATGGAGTTAAAGAATAAAGCAGGTATTTATTAAATGGCCTCAATGGATACACCTTGGGCAGTACAAGAGCCCAGCCAGGGCTACATCCAAGATGAACCCAAAATGGTCATAAAACAGATGACCAGTCACAAGGTCTCTCACTTTTATAAGTTCTGGTCCATTAGCATATCAGAGTTAATTGTCCAATTATAGCTTTAGCTTATGAAGTCCTATGCTTCTTGTTTTTCTCTCTTCACTCCACATTGTTTGTGCTCTTGGGCCTGAGATTTGTATCAGTTGTCCCTGGTCCCAAGCTAGAGAAGGAATTGTTTTGTCTAGCTACTCTGTGAAGAGAGCTTACTATGCCCTAATATGAAGCTTGGAACTACACCCTAAAGCAGTACAGAATGTGAAAAATATAAAAGCTAAAACCTAAGGCATCAATTGTGGGCAAGAAAGGGAATTAAGTATAAACATAACAGTCAACTGACAATCAAAGTCAAAAAGAAAAGCAATGATTAGCCTAACAAGTGTAACAGGACAGTTTTCTGAAAAATTACGTTGGGTGTTCTATAAAAAGAGCATGCTGAGAACCACCAATTACTTGTCTCAATCTACTCTGGTTTTTATTTCTCCACTTCTTTTCTCATCTTTTGGTGATTCAGGTACGTTAAATTCCATTCATCAAATTCTATTCAGGCTGTCAATTATGAAAATGACATATATTAAAGTCCTGAACTGGGTGACTAATATTAATTTTAGACTATTTATTACCTGTTTATGACAATATGATATTGTTCTGCAGGCCTGCTTGTAGTACTCAGATGAGGATAAATGTTCTGTGGGTGGCAATAGTTACATGTGAATTAGCCGGTGCTGTTCTGCTCGCCAGCTGTGGCAGATGTGCTGTGCTGCATTCAGTTTGGAGAGGAAAACAATTACCACGAAGGTAAACATGGAAAGCACACAAAGTTGTGCAGCACCTTTAAACAATGATCCTGAAAGCATTTCAAAGGTTGTGCAGCAATGCTCTTGGAAACTTGAAGTCCTTTGAAGAGTGCACACATACCCTGACACAAGACCCAAGAGTTTTGCTTCTGTGTGATTTTTAGAGGGTTTTCTTGGTCCAAACTTCTCCACTTGGTGCAGCTGCAGCTGTTTCAGTTCCTTTCAGTACAAAATAGCATCTGAAAAGGACTTAGAAGAGAAAGCAGACAAAAATGAATAAAAAAAAATTGGAGATACACACACACACATATATATATACACATATATATATTTGAGAGAGACCCCTACACTATGGTACTAAAGGAGAGCTGCTAGGGGTCACTGAGAGACATCCTGGTGAAGGGCAAGTAAAATCACAGAATCACAGAATGGATCAGGTTGGAAAGGGCCACAGTGGGTCATCTGGTCCAATCTCCCTGCTCAAGCAGAGTCATTCTAGAGCACACAGCACAGGATTGTGTCCAGACAGTTCTCAATTAGCTCCAGTGAGAAAGAGTCCACAACTTCTCTGGGCAATGTATTGCAGTACACTCATACAGGAAAGTTCTTCCTCACCTCAGAAAAATTTGCAGGACAGTGTAGGAAGTTTGCTAACTAAAGCAAAAGTCTGCTTCCTGCTATTCCAAAGGCACTTTCAATTAGGTAGGATTAAAATATTAGCCAGAAATGAGCAGTAAGCATACTACAGTGAGATGCTGAGAATATGCCTGGATGGGTTTTTCCATTTGGAAGAATTGCTTGGGACAGATATGATCAGTAGTCCCTCTGTTGTGGAAAACCATTTATTGTTCACCGTGTTTTACAAAGGATCTGAAAAGGGACAGAACACAGAGAACTGTTGCAGCTCATAGGACTGCAACTCTGCAAGAAACAGACTCTTTAATTAGTCTCCATTGACTAAGTAAAAGAAGTCCTGAAATCATAGCTCTGGAGAGTATGGCATTACCTCTCCCTTCTCTGCTCTTGGCAAGAACCTGCAGTGCAAAAGGACTGGGAAAAAGGCCTGCACAGATGGACTTCTGCCCATGTGAAGATAAGCATGCCCAGGAAGGACCCTTGGCTGCTGGTGCACTTCGGGGCACGCCTGCTGTGCAAACCGGCCTCCTCCCAGCCGCTCCCAGCTCAGACTCGGCTTCTCTGGGATAACAATACCTACACAGGATACTGCCAGGGACACAGTCTGCTGCACAGTGGCAAGACATGGGGAGACAGGAAACGTACCCAGCTGCTGTGCTCACACAGGCACTGAGTTGGTGATTAGGAATGAATCCCATACTAGCTTCCACGGTTAAGGTGAAGTGGGAAAAGACTGAAAAAACCCACATCCCAAGCACACCAGGATAGGTATTAGCAAACACCAACCATGACTTCATCACTATGACTAACCAGCTACAACACTGAAATGAGTCTTTCACAAACAAAGAAATGCAAGCAAAACTCTCTACTGGCAAGATCAATGCCAGGCTCAATATCCTTAATTTTAACCTGTGAATAGGCATTCAGTTGGAAAGAGTTTGTGATGAGGTAGAGTCCTCTCCTTTTCCTCTTAGATGCTAAGAGAAAATTGCTGTACAATCCCTAGTAGCACTTTCTTTTCCTGTTGGCAGGATAATTTGCTTTTACAGCCCATATTAAATAAATACTCTAATATTCATTTATCAAAACCCAAGACGCTGGACTGGAAAGCCAAGCAGGGGAATTACACACACAACAGGCAAATGCAGGCTCCAGAGTGTGTCTGTTCTACCTCTTGAGGATTTGTTTCAACTTGCATGTGGAGAACCAACCAAAATCTTCAGAAAAAGCCAAAATCTGATAAACTTGCATTTGGGGGGAAAAAAAAAAGTGAGATCCTATTAGAGTTCAACTACACTGGGTAACTTACAAATTGAGCTGAGGAAACACACAATGGTGTTAAATGCTTACAAACCCAGATCTTTCTGTAGTCCTCTTACTGCCCTGCATTTACATCTAAAACCTTAATCTCATTTTAACGTAGAAAGCAGTGAGACGGATTTGCTAGGATTAGTCTATGTGAGAAAAAGAGAAGTTAAGGTGTTTACTGGCTAAGAAGATATTTAGAGAACTGTTCTGAAACATAGTTTCTAAGGGATTCATTTTTCCTAAATTGTGATTAGTGGCAGCTGGACTGAAAAACAAAGCTGAAGTGGTTTCCTATCAAATTCAAAGCAATCCTAGACTTCAACTGAAACCTTAAAAATGTACACACAGAAAAAGGATTAATTTTCATCTTTTAACAGAAAAGCATTCACTAGAAAGGAAGCAAATGGTGCCCAAAAAGCAACATTTGTTGCTATGAGAAGCCACGCCAGCTTCTTGAGTGCAAGCTACAATATGTGCTGACAGCTTAAGCAATGCAGGGCGCAAGATTAGTCATTGCCCTGCTATTCACAACAGCTTGTTTCTTCACTGGTAATCTGCAAAAAAGCAAAACAGAATTCCAAACGCTAAACTTCAGGTTTTTTAGTTACAGGGAAAGCACTGAGAAATCAGTATGAGGAAGTGTTCCACGTTTAATTGCAGCATGGAACTGAACCCTGCAAGGATAATTGCATAATGAACAAAATAAAGTTCAAAGAAGAAGAAAAATATTGAACAGTTCCTTTACTGGTAGCCTCAGAATTTAGTTTGTAACCTGTTTTTAAGCATTTCAGGATTTGTAAATATATGGCAGACAATGAATCTTGTGCAGGTTCCTGTAAACTCATGACAAGATAGTAGTCTGGCTGCACTGTGTAATGTTTTAGATAAAAGCAGAAGTTTCAGGATTAAACTGCCAGAATATTTTCTGTAAGATTATACAATTCATCAGCAAATTGTCATAAGTGTTGTAACAGGCTTTACTGTATTTATCTGCTCTTACAACACCAAGATTTCAGGCTTCTTAGGCAGAACTGCAGAACATGCTGGTTCACTTTGGTGGCAGAAAGTATGCAAATTTTATTTCTCCATTCTGAGAGGAAAAGTGAAAAGCCTAAACACCTGTGCTGTGGGATGGCTTGTTGCTTTTTGGATTTTTTTTTTTTTGCATTGATTTATTCCTACTGTCTACCTTTATCATGATCCATTTATATAAAAGTGATTCAGTACTTTGAAGACATTGAGATTCTCAGCCAAACTTCTGCAGCATGCATTCAGGAGCAGGCCAAGTAGTCTGGACTTGGAACAAGGGATTTTACAAAAAATGTGGATAATTTTGCTTTTAAATTCACCATGTTTTTTAGAAGTTTTTGTTTGTTATAACATAAAACATCCATGTAAATCACAAGTATGACATTTTAAAGCTGAAGTGACAATTGAGCATGTTCTTTTAAGTAACGGTGGCATTTTATCTGGATTTTAACACCAGTCCGACCATACAAAGGTGTTACCAGTAGTCAAACCTGAAAACAGAAGGCATGTATTTTGGCAAGGCATTTTATTATGATATCAAATCTTTTCTGTTAGCAGTCAGTCATTGAAAACAATCTGTACATATCTACTTTAGTCAACAAAAATAGCTGTACAACTTTAAGTGATGTGCCCCATTTATGTAACTTGTTATGCTCTGAAGTGACACTCTTCAATGTCTGAATCCTCACATAAACAATTACCAGTCTTAACATATATTAAAGTAAGATTATGTTCTTCTCTCAAAAGTACAAAAAATAACACTAAATATACAGTGGCTCCTAAGCTTAGACAGAATCCTGTCAGGAAGAGAGTTTTGCACTTCAACAGACAGTGCCTTCAACATCAAGAGCTCTTCAAAGTGCTTGGCAAAGTGTGTGAACACAATCCCCACTTACTAGATGATTAAATAAGGCACAGAGGTCAACTACCTTGCCCACAGTCACACAGAGAGTGAGTGGTAGAACTAACAGAGCAGAATTTGTGAGGTCTCAGTTCTCCAGTGTAACCATCACATTTCATTGCCATATTCAAGTGCAATGGCTTAAACATTTCTGAGGAGCAAGATGTGTACAGCACACAGTAAACAGGAGGGAAGATTCAGGGCCAGTTAAAGGCTGCAACAGTTTTAACCCAAACCAAATTAATTTGGTAGTCAGTAACTCATAATGCACTTCAGGGAATGATTACATAGAGAATTATATATTAACCTGCAGAGAAAAAGATCACTAAACACAAGAAATATGGTGTTAGCTTTGCAAAAAAAGTACTGGTTGTCTTAAGCTAGATAGTAGCTCAGGTATAATGTTCAGTTTTTCAGAGAAGTGGTACTTCTCTGATCAGCAGATGTCCTAAACATTTTTCTCCTACCAGCAAGGTGAACTTCTCTGGAGAGTCACACAGAAATGCAAATCAGAAATGCAAATGAAATCTCCTCAGGAGGCAGAGATGTGTATGAGGCACAATATCCCACATTAATTGCTTGTGAGGTATGGACTAAGTATGGTAAAGAAATACCAATCCAGAAAAACAAAACAGTCTAAAATAAATACAGTTAAGGAAACTGAGTCACCCATCCAAAATGACCAAGAAATGCATCTTTACATAGGCTATGTTGCAAAAAAAAAAAAAAGTGTGACACGTGTAATCTGCCTGGATGAGAAGCATTCTCTGGCCTAGCCCTCTGCTGACAAACAAGCATTTTAGAAAGCCTGTCCCTGGATAGGATGCTCGTGAGATGACTCATCTACTGACAGAGGCTGCTGAGGGGTTTCAGAAACAAGTACACTTTGATTCTGTTCTTCACTGACTTGATGGGAAGGAACAGTATCGTGGCTAGAGTGAGACTGCTGACTCGATTCCTGAGCCAGCTGCACGTGCTGAGCTGGATGTGAAGGTCCCGCCAAGTGGATTTGTTCATTTTGTCCTTGATGAGCATGGAGATGTTGTAGCGCTTCCTTGGAAAGAGTGATGACATGCATTTGTTCAGGTTGGGCAGCCTCTATTTGGTTTGCAATCACATTGATACTTTGAATTTGTTCTGCTTGCTCCTGCTGAGCTGAAAGCAACAAGTTTTGCAGCTGCTGTGGTGGCTGCGCAAGGAGCGTGAGGTTCGCAGCCTGCTCTGTCGTCATGCTGGGGGCATTTTCTGCAGTTACAATACTGATGCCTTGACTGTGGCTGGGCACGAAGTTGATGTTGTGTACTGCATCCGTAACCAGCAGCTGAATTTCCTGCCCTCCCGAGGTGGCAAGTTGGTACTGCTGCAGCTGGAGAATATTTCTCACTTCTTCCGGATGAGCATTGGTGCTCGGCGCGGCACTGGCTTCCTGAAACTGCTTTTCCTTGCTGTGAATTTTCAAATGAGACTTCAGGTTGTCCAGACGAGCAAACTGCAAACTACATTCTGGGCAGGCAAAGGGCTTTTTGCCTGTGTGTAATATACAATGTCTTCTCTTAGCACTGGAATCAGAGAAGGATTTTCCGCATATATCACAAGAATATGGCTTTTCTCCTCTGCAAAAGGAAAGAATTTGATCTCATTAAAATATTCACTTTGACAATGCTGCTTTCTGAAACTTATTCTATAATAAAATACTTAAATGATTACATTGTTTTTCTAAATCGTAAGTACTTAAAGGGTAGTGTCATTAAAAAACCCTCTATTTGACCTCCTGATTATCTCTACTTGACTTCACAAACTGTGCAATTAGTATATACTCCAGAGCTACAGAGATAACTGCCTTCCTCTCAAAAACAGAGGTACAAGCTCCATGCTGCTAGACCTTGACAAGAATGCAACAACTTTGCACAATTCTATGCACTGACCATTTTAATAACATTCATTAACAGTGTGGGCTTAAAAACAAAAAGTGTCCAAATCCTAACTTGCTGCCTGTGTCAAAAGGACAAGAAATTTTACTGGAAATGCTTTCTTAGACGACAGTTCTCCAGTGATTTAAAATCTGACATGTCTTAATGCAATGCATTGTGCTGACAGGAGTAAAAGACAACAAATGCTGTTAAAGAGACAGGATAGCTCACAAGGCAACAGGACAATGCTCCAAAAACCTTGATACACCATGGCTACTGTTCTGCTCTCAAACAAAACTTACAGTAAAATATTCACAAAAATAGTACAGCAGTAAGTACATTGTCAGTGAACAGACACAAAACACCAAAGATGACTCTTACAGTATCTTGGCACATGAGTATTTCGGACTTCAGTACTTTCCACTACCATTTTTTTCCTTACATAGATTAAGCAAAAATGTGAAGTTTTTAACAATCATTCAAAATGCAAACGAATCCTGATCATTCTATAATTAAAGAAGTACTACATACAAGTTATAAAACTAGAAGTTACATTTTAAAAGAATGTAATGAAAATTAGACATACTCTACCTGTGAATTCTAATGTGAGTCTGAAGTGAACTTTTAGCTGTAAATGATTTGCCACAAATCTCACAAGTGAAGGGCTTCTCACCTATCAAAAAGAAATGTGACTTCCCTTTTTAAACCACACTTTTCATCAATTCATTAAAAACACTTTGTATTTTACCATACACAGTATCAAGTGTGCACTGTTGGCTCCTCATGCTTCTGCCATGGTTCAGCAGATATCCAAAACTGAATGAATTCACTACTCAAAATGAGAGTATAACATTTTAAATGTACACCTCTAGCATTTCTTCCCTTTGAAGATGAAGAATTAGGTGATCCAAGCCCCCAAAGCAACAAAAAGCTGTACGTATGGCACAGATGTGGGTGCTCCATATGGAACAGAAATGCTTTGAAAAAGGCTGTCCCTGAATCCTGGCATTAATGCCATGTTCATGTGCAGCACCATGCAGGTGAGTAAGCCCAAACTTCCAAAGCTGGAAAATTAATCCATTATCTCAACAACTTGCCTGGCTTTCTATAAGGCTCCATCACACTAGGCCTATGATATTCTGCGAACAACAGTTAGAAAAAAAAATTACATTATCGTGAGTTAAATAAAATGTGAGTTTGGGGATTTTTTGTTTATTTGTTGGGGGTTTTTTAGTGCATTTGGAATTCTGATGTCTAATTGAGTAGAAGCAGAGAGGCCAAATTAAATTATAAGAAGGTTCACAAGAAACAGATACTACCCAACCAAAGCAAATCCTAATTCACACCATAACAAATCCTTGTAGCACTGAGGTTCTTTAAGACACCAGAATCCAGATCACCACTGTGGTAATTCACACCATCAAAGCACACCAAACCCAGGGATTGGGCAGCAGCCAGTTTCCAAGGAAGCTTCCCATTTAGCATAGAACTGCAATGCTTACCAGCTTTCATGTGGCTTTGGAGGGCATGGATAAAGGATGAGAAAACAAGAAACATTTGTCAGAAGGGACCTCTGGTCATCCAGTCCCAGCTTGCTACTGAATACAGGAGTAACTTCCCAAGTAGACAGTATTATTATGAGACAGTGTTACCAAACTGCTGCCAAAGGAGAACATTTGTATCTATGTTAACACCCGTTCTCCAAAGGCCTTGGAATTTCACTTTGCTTTTGAGATGGGACAGATCAATTATTATTTCTACGTAATTAATATTGGTATCTTGCCTGTCTTTTCTAGTAGCAATACACATTGCAAGCCAGTTTCTGCTAAAAATCAGCTTAACTCATATATTTTTACAACTTACCTCGCTAGTAAGCTTCCTCTTCTCATTTCCCACCCCAAATTCATTTTCCACTACATTTAGAGAGCTGTATCAGCTTCAGATACAAAACATTTCTATGTGTCAACACTGTGTTCTCCTCAATACAAAATTATACAAGTATCACATGCTAGCACTATTCTGGATAACCAAAAACTCCCAGAAGCACAAGTTTTGACCTCAGCATATCCCAGAAAATTTAAATCTTTTTCACTTTGAAATGAGGAGGAAATGAACGAGATAAGGTACACCTGAGGCTGAATTATGTGTTACAACTGCAAGCGACACACTTAAGAATAATTTGAATAATTAAGAATAATTTGTGAGGAAACAATTGCCATTGTTTCTAGTTATTTTGAAAGACAAAATTATTCACATGTCACCTTATGAACTTACTCTTCAAAGGGAAGTATTTTATGAAGTTTATGCCTTGTTATTATGAGAGGATAGATCAACATTTTTATCTCTGTTATCCAGTGACTCATTACCAGCTTGCCCTCTAAATCTCTTAAAACACCCTGTAAAGCACTTGCATTAAATCGTCCCTCCCAGCCCATCTTCTCTCAACATCTGGTTTATTACAGCATAGTAAAAGCTAAATGGACATAATTCTTTTTCTGGTCATAGCACTTTTTGTAAGCACCTATTCCTTACAGACAGAGATGTCCAACTCATTTAAGTCACACGCTTTCTGTTACTTGTCACTGCAAGCCCAATACATGCTGGATACAACTCTCCCAACAAAATGAATTCTCAGTCCAGGATTCTAACACAGGAAAGCTAGCTGGCATTTTCTGCAGCAGGTTTTTTAAGACTGGGGAAAAAAGCCCTCTTCCTGTAATAGGCACTGCTTCTGTGCTGCTGTAACATAAGCTTTTTTGTGCTCCTGCACTCTTGATGTCACATCTCTTCATTAGCAAAACAGGCATCATTATGTACAAGTAGAGCAGAAGTTCATTCCACAGAGACAAGTGTAATTTGCCTAACATTGTTATGTCCGTGTAACTTCAAGAAAAAACAAACCACCAACCTTACAAAATCCAAAGCACAACATTACCTGTATGTGTTCTTAGATGTTTCTTTAGCTGAGCTGCATCCATGAATTTGCGACGACACTGGTTACATTCCGGCAGTGAACGGCCTTGTCGCAATAACAAAAAAAGTGTCAGTGCATAAGTGATCCCCTGTATCTCTTCAGTGATCTTTGTTAAAGCATTTTCCTGTAAAATAACCACTTTGATATAATATATAGATAAAACAAAAGGTGATTCAATGCCTCCTCCCTATCTTAACTGTCACACTCCTATTTCTCAATTTAGTATTACCACAGGAAAAGAGGGGACTGACGCCTGCTCCTGCCCCAAAACAACTTCTCTGGAAGCTTTTTAAATCCTGATTTTCTCCACCACTTCCTCTGTGTGTATCTCCATCCCATTCCAGAAGGGAGAAGAACACTTCCTAAAGCATGCATGCCCTTACTAGTCCAAAGTAGTGGGCAACTACAATGCAATTTGCACACTAGGCAGCAGACACAATTGTTTATACAATTTCCAGCTTCTACGCAGCATGGATAGCAGGGCTAAAATAATCAAGTTGTATGTCAGATACAGTGTAATTAATTTTTAATCCTCATAACAGCCCTTCTCAATTTAATACTTTTCTACACATTGCATTTACTATACACCATTATGCCATTTTCACCCTATCCACTGTTATACGAAGATAGGACACATCAAGGTAGCAGAGACTAAATACATCACTGAGGAAGAACCTTCAGCCTAAGTCAATCTTTAGGAAGACAAATCAGCATGGACTGTAAGCCAGGTCCTCAACTCAAACTTGTTATACCTGTGTGTAGTCGATAGTGGCTCTTGAGCTGTCTCTTTTGGCTGAAGTATTTCCCACACTGATCACAGGTAAAAGCCTTCTGCCCTGTAGAGAAAATCACTTATTAAAATGTTAGCCACGTCCAAAGCAAGTGTAAAGAAATAAATAAAATACACAGACAGCTGTGAGGGGCCAATTCAATTTTGATTAGCCTCAACAATGATTGTCAGAGACACATGGGGGAGGAACTAAGAAAATATGTAGGAAAGCTTTGTCTCTGGAGAGACTTTTCCTGGCAACCAGTTCATGTCTCATATGGGACAGGCAGTCAGCAGGGGAACACCGAAGACACTGTACCCCAGAGACTCTCCAATCAGATGGCAAAAGATCTCTGCCAATTGACTGCACTGGGACACTGGACTAGGCCAATGGTCTCCTGTCAGCAGGCAGACTTTGGTAGGAGCCGGGCATGAAATGTAACTGCGTCTCAAGCCCTGGGGCTTTTTGATTTTGTTTTTTGAGTTGGGCTTTTCACTTTGGGATTTTTTGAGACTATGCTCTTGCCTTTGAGGCTTGGTGATTCGAGGGGCTTTTTGAGTCTTACACTTTTTGCCCTGGCCCTAGCCTGCCTTTTGGCTCTCCTGCCCTTGCTGGCTCTTGCTCACCCTCATGTCTGTCCTGCCTCCCTGCGTCCCTGACACTTCCCTGCCTGCTTTGTCCCAGTGTCCCAGCGTCCCTGGGTCCAACCCCACCCACCTCTGAGCCAGCCCACTGCTGCAATCCTCGCCACAACCATGTTCAGGGTTCTGGTCCAGAGCTCTGGACCTCCTGCCCGAGCACCCCTCACCTCATGTCCGGCTGCCCATCATCTCACCGCAGGAGGCGTGCCCAGGCAGGCAGTGTGCACGCCCCCCACCTCGTGGAGATCAATGGCACTCCCCGACCTCTGGTGGTAAAGGCTTCTTCACTCTGTCTCTCCTCCCATTCCTTTCCCATTTTTCTTCCTCTTGTTCTGTCTTTTCTAGCTCTCTTTAGTAGGATAACTTCTTTTCATTTTGTTTTTTCATTACCAATAAACGGTTCTTAGATACAATGTTTGTCTCGTTTGACATTATTTTGTTCCTGACAATCCGTTTTTAAAAGAACTCCTTGCAGTTTCCCTCAGTGGAACACGACCCCAGCACACAGAAGATGGATCAGAAGTACCTTTTTTTCAGAAAGGCAAATTCTTGGAGCAGAGAGCTACATTTGCCTTGAAGTATTTACCTGAATGTAGGCTCATGTGCTCCAGAAGAGAATGCTTTGTTGTCAGAGCCTTACTGCAAATGGTGCACGTGTACGGTCGTTCCCCGGTGTGCATCCGCTCATGGACTTGAAGAGAATGCTTCTGGGAAAAGCCTTTGCCACACTCACTGCATTTAAAAGGGCGCTCCCCTGAAAGCAAAAGACGACATTTTTAGGCACAGATGCATCATTTCTCACTAGGTATTCTAAACTGATATTGAGATGCACTGCAATGTTGTAGCTACTGAAAAAATTAGTCTTGATTAGTGGCAAAGAGGCAAGCTTCACAGAGGAATAAAGTAATTCTTTAGGTATTGCCATATAATTCAGTGCTTAAACAATGACATTATTAATTACACTGAAATCTAGGCGAGACATAAAGGTTCTGAGATCTGCTGACAAGAATAAAACAGCAAACATAGAACACACCGTAATTTGGACCAGCATGCTATTTTGGATATTCTTGCTGTAGTCAACAATCAGCACTTCAACAGTCATTTGCATTTGGCAACATCCCTTAACTTAACCCAAAAGCAGCAGTCTCTGAAGGCCTACCTGTATGGCTTCGCTGGTGAATAGCCAAGAAGTGATTATACTTAAATACTTTGCCACAGTCTTTACAGCGAGCTTCAGAACCCGCACGTTTTCTTTTTCCATCACTTCTCTTTGCCAGTCCTTTCTCATCCTCATCCCCAAGTAGTTTATAATCTTTTAGTTTGATTGATCTCCTTATTCTACGTTTGCTGTAACGGCTCTGGGTGCTCTGTATTCCTTCAGATTTGGGATCGTAGTTTTCATCCTTTTCAGTTGACAGATCAACAGCAGCCTCTGAGTCACAAGCAGGTTCAGTTTCTTCTCCATCTTTCCTCACTGAAGCCTGTTCACTGGCAACTGTTTCTTCTACTTCACTGTCTTTTTTAATATAATTTTGCTCATTTTGCATGGAGTTGTTCTCTCTCAGCTGCCCATCTTCAGCAGAATTTGCTCCTAATTCTTCTTCTTCTTCTTCTTGGACAACCTTGATTTTCCTTGGTCGCCCCCGTTTTCGCTTTGGTGGATCATCACTTTTCCTGTCACTTGCAACAACAGAGGCTACACTTTCAGCTGGAGCTGGCAGTGCTCTACCTGGGCTGCGGCTTTCCAGGTAGTCTGTACAAGCCCATACCAAATCAGTTACTTTCAGCAGCTGCGCAGTAGCCAGGATTTGTTCTGCGCTTTTCTCACTGGCACAAAGGCAACCGGTGTAGATAAATTCTAGCAGAACTCCAAAGGTGTCTGCAACCATTCCCTCCAACATGTAAACTGATTGCCCTATTTCATCCTCATTTACAAACATCATTGAGAAGTATTCACTACTGGCAGCCAGCAAAGCTTTATGGGCTCTGAATTGCACATTCTCCACTATCAGAGTAATGTCACAAAGAAAATCCTTTTTCCTTTGTTCCTCAAAATTAGCTAGAATGGTATCTTTGTGAGCTTTGGAGTGGATGATCAGTTTCTCAGAAGGATCAGTTGTTGTTGCCATTTTAATTATGAATATTAAAGGAGGTGCCTAGAAAAACAGAATAGCTTTAGTAAATAATTATTTTAACAGTTGGCATTGTAAGACCCAAGTATCATTTGTTATACCAGTAAGAGAGTTCAAGAGTTTCTGAAGCAATTATGAATCCTCTGAACTTCTGAAAAATCAACACTATTACTGACATGGAATTTCTTCAAAAAGTATTTTAAAATCCTATGAAAAGGCTACAGATAGTTTTTTAGATCAGAATTACTGTCTATCATTTTTTTATCTCTGATGTACTGTGAACCCTGTATTATCTAAAAAAATTGCTACCCTAGCTTCTGAAACTAAAACAATCAGACAGAAACAACTCCTTGGTCACAGCTCCTCAGTACAGCACTGGCTCTGCATAGCAAGGTTTTGGTAGCAGGGCAGCTACAGGGGTGGCTTCTGTTCAAAGCTGCCAGAAGCTTCCCCAATGTCTTACAGAGCCAACACCTGCCAGCTCCAAGATGGACCCACTGCTGGCTTAGGCTGAGCCCATCAGCTGATGGTGATATCACCTCTGGGATAAGAGATTTAATAGGGGGGAAAGAAACGTGCACAACTGCAGCTGGAGAGAGGAGTGAGAATATGTGGGAACAGCAGGCATGTTCACAAGACACCAAGGTCAGTGGAGAAGGAAGGGCAGGAGGTGCTCCAGGTGCCAGAGCAGAGATTCCCCCACAGGCCCTGGTGCAGACCATGAGGAGGCAGCTATGCTCCTGCAGCCCACAGAGGTCCATGGTGGAGCACGGATCCACCTGCAGCCCCTGGAGGACCCCATACCTGAGCAGGCTGATGCCTGAAAGAGGCTGGAAGTCTGTGGGAAGCCTGTGCTGGAGCAGGCTCCTGGCAGGACCTATGGCCTCATGGAGAGAGAACCCCATACTGAGATGAGTTTGCTGGCAGGACTTGTGACCTCATGGAGAACTCAGCCTGGAGCAGATGGTTCCTGAAGGAGTGCACCTGTGGAAGGGATCCAACCTGGAGCATTTTGTGAAGAATTGCAGCCCACAGGAAGGACTCAGGTTAAAGTAGTTTGTGGAAGAAAGACTATCTCCTGTGGGAGAGACCCCACACTGGAGCAGGTGAAGTGTGTGAGGAGTCAAAGAAGAATCAAAGACAATGTGCGATGAACTGACTGCAGCCCCCATTCTCCATCCCCCTGCACTGCTGGAGGGAGGAGGTAGAGAAAACTGGGACTAAAGCTGAGCCTGGAAAGAAGGGAGATGTGGAGTGAGCTGTTTAAAAGATTTTGGTTTATTTCTCATTATCCAACACTGATCTCACTGACAATGAAGTAATTTACTGAAGTCAAGTCTGTTTTGCCTGTGCTGGAAACTGGTGAGTGAGTGATCTCTCTGTCCTTATCTCAACCCATGAGCTTCTATTATAAGTCTCTGTCCCCTGCTCCTCTGAGGAGGGGAGTGATGAAGCAGCTCTCAACCCACCGTATTGGAAACAAAAAGGTCAACTGCAGTTTGATCAGTGCAGTTTACTCAGGGATGAGGTAGAAAATCCTGTAATAAATGATGCCATGGTTTCGTTGAGGTTTTAGGGCATGGGTTGGACTCGATAATCTTAAAGTTCTCTTCCAACATAGAGATTCTGTGATAAAACTTCACTAGTATCAATGTGGCAGGACTTCATGACTTCTTTTACCCCCATCTATCCTTCTGAAAATTTCTCTTTTTTAACACTTGCTTTTTTAAACACTTTCACTTTTTTAACAATTTAACACTTTTAACTTTACTAAGCTTCAGCCTAAGAAGGTAGGCAATACAAACACAGAAACAGCAGTGTTTTGAAGGGCTCTGTCTAACATATGGTTCATTAAGGTATCTATTACCGATCAATTTGACTTGCTAAGCTTCTTCAATAGTAAATTTGCAAAAATTAACAACACACCAAAAAATCTAGCGATTTCAGAAGACTCCGCCAAATATTATAGAAGAGATATGCCCAAAACATCCTATTTACAAAGCTCAGCTAAACCAAAGATAATACAGCTGTCATATTAAACACATATAAATTTACATATTTGTATTCAGTTAGTGCAACAGTTTCAATCACCTGAACAAATGCTTCATGAAACAGCAGACATGATACCTAAATGCTACTGAGATGGTGAAAAGGGGATTCTCTAGCCCTAATCATCTACCAAATAGTTAATGGTGGAGTCAAATTGTTTTACCTAGGTACTTTAATCTCCGGAGCATGTGAAATCGATGTTTGTTTCTAGAGCACCTTAAAGCCTAGCTGCAGGTGTGACTCAACCTGCCTTAGAGTGCATTACAAGAATTCCTGGACGGCTGATGCCAACTCTGCCTGCAGGCATCCCCTAATATCCACACGTGTTCCAGACAAAGTAGTGGGTATTTTGTGAGTTCTGACCACATGAAGGACTTGGATGTTTAACCAGAAGGTGACAACATCAGTATTTTGACTGCAAAATCCAAACCATGAGCCTCCCCTAAAAACCTCACCATGACAGCGAGGCTGTACTCCAGCAGAAGGCCCCACGCTGCCAGCAGTGCGTTCGGATACACACTCCGGGTCCAGCCGTGGAAGGGCTCGAGACCTCCAGGGAGATGACCCCGGGGAGGCAGCGCAGAGCCCGGGGCTCGGCCTCGACACGGCCACGGCCAAGGGCACCGTGCGGGTCGCCGCCCTCCCGCACCGTGAGAGCCCTTCGGGCCGCCCCTCAAGGGAAGGCCGCTCGTTCCTCGCGGGGCAGGAGCAGGGAGCGGGCGCTGCCCCGCGAGATCCGCGGGCCCTGAGCACCCGGCCCGGCTGCCGCCCGCCCTGCCCCAGCACTCACCGCTCGCCGCCGCCGCCGCCGTTGCACTTCCGGGCCGGGGCTGGCACCGCGCCTGCGCTGCCGCAATGAGCGCAACACGGGCGGGACTTGGAGCCACAAAAATCACAGAACAGTCTGGGAGGGACAGGGCCCGCATGGATAATGCGGTTCCAGCTCCCGGCCCTCAGGCAGTCCCCAAAAATCACACCATGTACCAGTCAGCGTTGCCAAATGCTTTTCTTGAACTCTCTCAGGCTTGATGCTGTGACCACTTCCATGGGGAGCTTGTTCTAGTGCCCAACTACTCTCTGGGTCAAAAACCTTTTCCTAATATTTAATCCTCCCCTGGCACAACTTCAGGCCGTTCTCTCAGGTCCTGTCACTGGGCACCACAGAGAAGAGATCAGTGCCTGCCCCTCCTCTTCCCCTCACAAGGATGTTGTAGACTGCAATAAAGTCTCCCCTCAGTCTCCTCCAGGCTGAACAGACCAAGTGACCTCAGCCACTCCTCATATGGTTTCACCTCAAGATCCTTCACTATTGTCATAGCCTTCCTTTGGATGCTTTCTAGTAGCTTTATATCTCTCAACTTCAGACAAAAGATTTTATTTCTAAAGATTTCATGGTTAAAAAACTGGCCCAAGAACATGCAATGTTCGTGGTCCATGTTGCAGCCATGCTGGTGCCTGACGGCAACACTCCATGTGTTAATCAGTGGAAACACAGGGTTCACACAAAAGTGGGGCGGGTGCCTTTCAAGGAAAGAAAAGTCTGCAGTCTGTCATCAAGGCCACGGGGCCGATCTCTTGGCTCCTTGTATGGGCCCATCATGGCAGTGCCCAGGTAGGGGATGAGTTGGCAGTGCTCCACGAACTGCAACAGCTTCTTCCTGTACATCTGCCGCACTGGCTCTGAGCTCCGCGGATTGTGTGCTGCAAGAATTTAAGCAGCATGTTAGTGTCTCCTGTAAGCTTTGTGGAATTACATTACAGAAATTTTCAAATGGACCAAGTCTACCTCTGTTAGCATTACCCGTGATACAGACAAACACCTTGACTGCTGATGCCAAGCTAAAAAGATCAAGTCTGGTATTTCAGAAAGTTCCTGACTCCAAAGGGTCATGATAATCAGAAGGATCAGGCTTTTGTAAAAGAAGACACAACAAACATGCCCAGCTGCTGTCAACTTCCATTTCTCAGATCATGAGATATTGGTGAAACTCCAGGCAGTGACAAATTTGGGTAATGTGGCACACAACCTAAAGTGGCACATCCTGGGTATAAGCCTAGGTCTGGTATGGCTGGCACTGGGCCACTGTGGCCTTCGCACAGGTGTTCTGTGACATAAATGCTTTGCCCATAAGGTGGGCTACCTTGTCATACAAGGAAGTCAGGTTTCATAAGCAGGACTGTGACCAACATGGCTTCATGAGAGAAAAGTCCTGTTTATCAAACCTGGTTTCCTTGTATGACAAGGTAATAATCCATGTAATTGACCAAGGGACACCAGTTGATGTAATATTTTTTAATTTCAGTAAAGCTTTCAATGCTTTCTTTCACAGTATTCTTCTGGACAAAATGTCAGGCACACAGCTGGATAAACACATCATGGCATGGGCAAGCAACCGGCTCACCAGTCAGGCACGAAGGGTTACAGAGAATGGGGTGACATTGGACTGGTGACCTGTCACTGATGGGTTTCCCACAGGACTCCATCCTCAGCCCTGTGTTCTTCAACATCTTCATAAATGACTTGGATGCAGGACTGGAACAGATACTAAGCAAGGTCACAGGTGATACAAAACTGGGAGGAGCTGTTGACTCCCTTGAGGGCAGGGAGGCCCTGCAGAAACACCCTGACAAATCAGAGGACTGGGCAATCACCAACCGTATGAAGTTCAACAAGGGAAAGTGCCAGATTTGCACCTGGGATGGGGCAACCCTGGATGCACAGACAGACTGGGCAATGAGGTGCTGGAAAGCAGTGCTGTGGAAAGGGACCTGCGGGTCCTGGTCGATGGCAAGTGTAACATGAGTCAGCAGTGCCCTGGCAGCCAGGAAGGCCAACCCTGTCCTGGGGGACATCAGGCACAGCAGTGCCAGCCGGGCAAGGGATGGGATTGTCCTGCTCTGCACTGGGGCAGCCTCACCTCAAGTGCTGGGGGCAGTTTTGGGCACCATAATATAAGAAAGACATTAAACAATCAGAGTGTCCAAAGGAGAGCAATGGAGATGGTGAAGGGCCTTGAGGTGAAGCCAAATGAGAAGTGGCTGAGGTCACTTGGTCTGTTCAGCCTGGAGGAGACTGAGGGGAGACCTCACTGCAATCTTCGACATCCTTGTGGGGGAAGAGGAGGGGCAGGCACTGATATCTGTAGTGCCCAGTGACAGGACCTGAGGGAATGGCCTGAAGTCATGTCAAGAGAGGGTTAGGTTGTATATCAGGAAAGAGTTCTTCACTTGGTTGAGTGGTTTGGTACTGGCACAGACTCCCCGTGGAAGTGGTCACAGTACCAAGCCTGAGAGAGTTCAAGAAGTGTTTGGATAATGCTCTCCAGGACATGGTGATTCTTGGGGATGGTCTTGTGCAGTGCCAGGAGCTGGACTCAATGATCTTCCAACTCAGCATATTCAGTGATTCCATGATTCTGTGAAGAGCTGACAAGTAGTTCAGAGGAGGAAGAAAAGTTTCTCTCTGCCCTAAGCCCTATTTTGGCATACATTAGTATTGAGTGCCAGTCTTCAGAGTACAGTTTATTATTTTAATTGCTCCCCTGAGGCAAAGGGGAAGGAGTGAGCCAAATGATAACCATTTTTTTCTTACGGACAGTGTTTTATATCTCATTACAAAAACTGGACAGCATGAAGAACTATGATATAAGACACTTCAGCCCACTAGTTTTAAGCTGTAGTCTTCTACATTTAACAGTTTCTGAGAGATTTTTCAAGCTTAGCTCTAAATACAGCCCTTACAAGAGTCTAGCTTGAAGGACACTCAACCTGTCTAGTGATACAGGGTTTACTACTCTCTTTCCAGGAGTAAATCACTCTGCATTATGGTTGATCACCTGTACCTTCTCAAATACTGAAAGCAATCCACTGTTGTGAGAGAAGCTGAAGGAGCAACTGATCTCCTGCTTCTTGTCCCCTTTTTAAATGTGAGATTAGAGAATGTTGTTAATTGAAGATGAGGTCTAACTTCCATTAGAAATAGGATGAAATAAATTTCCAAGGGACCACAACTTAAGGCGCTTTGATCAAATTTTTTTATCAAGAATGATGAGACTACTCTGAAGACATGCATAATAATAAATAATGCTGTATTTGCAAAAATCACAGAATCACTGGATGGATCAGGCTGGAAGGGACCACATTGGGTCATCTGGGACAACCTCCCTGCTCAAGAAGGGTCATCCCAGAGTACATGGCATATGATTGTGTTCAGATGGCCTTTGAATATTTCCACTGATGAAGACTCCACAACTTCTCTGGGCAATCTGTTCCAGTGTTTGGTCACTAGCACATAAAAGAAGTTCTTCCTCACATTCAAGTGATTTGTCAGTGTATAGGAATAATATATCGTAAAGCTGGAAGCACTCCTATCCAGTGCTAGAAGATAACTTTTTTTCCTGGATTCCTATGGTCAAACTGTTTGGCACTGCATGAGAAGAAGAGATTTCTGCACTTGCATAATCCTTCTGGTTCATCATTCACTACTAATAATTTTAATGTTGCAATATATAAGCAAAACATTCCTAGCATGAGCATCCTTATGTTAGCAAAGCCATGCTAACAATAGAACAAAAACACCCTTTGTGAATGAAGCAAACTACAGTGTAAGAGCAGTGTGGTGGCTTAGGAATTGTACATTTATGCAGGGGCTTACCATGTGCCTGTCCTGTTCAATGGCTTTCCTTAAAAAAGCTGTGCTAGCAAAAAAAAAAAATCTGTGACAGTTCAAGAAAATTCTGGAGGGCTCTAGAAACTACATGAGGAAACACAGGATGTGAATAGCTTAGAAAAAATAATTAACATTTTTATTATCTAAAAGAATAAGTAAAAATGTAAAATATGAAAGGCCAGGTGAAATTCACCCAGTGAACAGGTTGGTTTATAAATGACAAAAGTGGTGGGTTGAAAGAAATGTCAGCCTTGCTCCAGAAATCTCCAGCAGTACTGGAAACCAGCCCAAGCTATAGCAGAGCTGCAACCAAGGACATTGAAATCAAGAAAGCTGGCAATAGTTAAGCTAATTGCAAACTATGAAAGATTATTACCTGCAACTGTTATCTCTGGCTGAAAAAAACCAAACAGAACTGCTAAAAATAGCAAATTTGAACACTAATTGGCTATCTATATTGTATCAGAGGACTTATGTCATTTATACAGTTAGTTACTTTTATAGCCTGCTATTTTATACAGTACCTTTTAGATGGAAGGAGACAAAAAGCAGAGCAGTTTCTTTCACGCTTAGGAATGGAAACTTTGGCTTAAGGCTGCCAACTTCATGCAGAGCTTTTATTAGAGAAGTTGCTACTCCCTAAAGAAAGAAAATAGGTTTAAAAGACCATTACAGAAATCTTGAGCAATGCCTTATCCTGTTGTAATGCAGATCTAACAATACAGGATGATATCCTAAGTTGGTGAATAGTAGAAGATAACAAATTAGCATAAAATAGGGAGGGCTGTCATTTTTTTATTTATTCATGTGTCAAAATGTAACAAACTACTCTTAAATTTTTCCAGGTAAGTTTTTGTCTATGCTAGTGCTAAAAGTCAAACCAAAATGTACTCTTACAAGTATGGTAAACATCTGAGTTAGAAAATCTATCATATAATACTGCAGCTTATTATCCCCCTCTGATGGTCTTGTATTTTTTCCTTTAAAGCTACAAACATCTGTTATTTTAAAGCTTTAAAGAAATTGCTCTTAACTGCAACGAAAAAAATTTCAATTTAATATAATCTCATTAATAAATATAAGATTTAAATACATTAAAAATTAAAAATAAAACTGAGTGGAATATGCTATATATCACAAAATCATGTTATAAAATAGAAAAGCAAAAACTGGCCTGTTCAAGGTATCCAGGCAAAGGAAGTGTAGTTAGTAGCATTGGCTCTTTTTTTGGAGGGAGTTTATGGGGAAGCTTCAGATTCCAGTACTTCTCTGGTAACCTAACCAGATGCAAAGTAAGCACTTTTAAAATGTATAAACAGTGACATGATTGAAGATTAAATGCAGTTAGTGTATTCACCTCATAAACTTCTGGAGTTTTTCTTCACTTTCAAAAATATATACCTTGTCTTGGTATTTTGCTGCATACTCCATGTTGCCAGGCACCAAAGCTTCATATCTGAAGAGATGGAGCAAGAATAACTTATTCACAGAAAATGTAAAACATAATTTGTGTGGAGTAAATTCATAATTTGTGTGGACTAAATTCATGAGCTACTGGTAGCCTTCTGGTAATTCAGCAAGTGTAGCAACTATAAAAAAAATAGCAATTGGATCATCCAAGTTTCTACTACATGATTGACCGTTACAAGGTTAAAAATCTGATAGAGTTTCTGCCTCAAAATCTGCTTATTAAGGAACTTCTATAGTGCTTCTTTAGAGCTCTTCCTTTTAAAATGACAGTCATAGTTGTTCAGGAGATTAAAAAGGGATAACATAGAATTGGCTATTATGGTTCTGCTCTGATGAGAAATTCTTGCACACTGAGGAAATCTGTGTCACTTTACGGTGGAGCTTTATGGACCTCTTACAAAAATCATAATAGCTAGTTTTGCATCTACTAGGGATTTATGAGATTTCTTTGAACCTTTGAAGGCTTATGATAGAGAGAATTCTAATGAAGTCCATCTTCATCATGAAAGACACCAAGCCAACATAGATTCTTGTAGAAGCTGTAGTCATATAAGCCTTAAAAGACAATTTTATCTTGATTTCCAAAGACACAGGTGCAATGTAGAGAATTGTAACAGCTTTTCCTGTCCAAACCCTGAACAGCATTAAAAAGTACTTCGAAAATATTTCCTCATTAATGCATTAATATAGGACACATATTCTGTAATTCAGATTATGAAAACTCTAGTGACATACCTCTGTTTTCCATCTAGGTAAGTGACTGGACAGTATCCCTGCATTTCAGGCTTTACAGGGAATAAGGCCTTCACTTCTGCTGCAGTCAGTTTCTTTGGTAGCATATGTGGAGGTGGGAGAGGGTGAGATCTCAGTGATGATACATAAACCGCAGGTTTGCTCAAGAATTTCTGTAGAAAAACAAATGGTTTTTTTTCATGAAAGACGCACTGTGGACTGTTAGTCAAACTCCAGAGGACTGGCTCACACAATTTAGATACCTATTTTTTCTACAATGCAACAGTGTGTTGGCATTGGTGTTGCTCTTGGGCAATTTCTTTTCCAACCTACTCTCAGTTGAAGTAGTCACCATCCACTCACCATCCATCACTATCCACTGCTATCATAAGCCACTTCCTAACCTAGTCTCTCCACAACAGATAGAGAAAGGAGAAAGTTACTGTTTTCAAATGAATGTTTGATCTGTGACAATCTGTAAGACAAGCTTTAGTTTAATGGTGCCTGTGTTGTATTTTGTCTGCCTAGACATTTGATAGCAGAAGAATGCAGAACAAAAGCTTGAATGCTAACAACAGTGCTCTAATTCAAGTTGCATATTACCTATTTCTGTATGGAATCAAAGAATCTAAGCAACAATGTTCCCTCTTCCCATAATCCCCTCTTTTTTGACCTGCTTTTTGACACGCACTTCCAGTTTTTCCTGTGAAGCCATTCTGTAATAGCGCCCCTGAAATTCTGCAGCAAACTCCAGTGAGGGGGTTACAGAGCAGTCAACCAGTTCACCTTTCTCTGCAAGGCTGACAGGACAGTACTGTCCACACTCCCCCAGCTGATCCTGCAGTTCCTTGGGAGTGATACATAAACCAGCAATGCTGGCTGCTTTTCCTGTTAATGAAAGCAATTAATGATAACATTTAATTTATGAGAGACATAGAAACATCAAACAATTCTACTCAGGAATGATACACTCTAGAAAGTAATTCATAATTTGAAAATTATATGAAATAATGAGAACTAAAACAACAATTTGATAATAAAATGAAGTTGTAACTCATTTTACCAATTAATTTTAATAACATTTTTGTATCATTAAGAAATTTAATAATTATTAATGGTGTGGGATACTCTGCATACTCAGCTTATTAGTCTCTTCTTATTTATGATTTATTGTTTCATTCCTTTGTGTTACTAAGGGACATTTCATCTATTATTTTATTTCTTTACATTGGTGAAAAAGAATACAAGGTGTGATGAAAGCCTACCCTTTATTCATCCATATCTTGCAAATGCTACAGTCTATCTGGAGGAAATACATTCAAAATCTTGAATAAAATGTCATCTCAAAACCAAATTACTTAAAAATCGCGCTTTTCCAAGCTTGATTGTGTAAAAGTCAAGTGTATTTTAATATTTTTGATTATGACTCCAATTTTTAAGATGGGTGCAGCTACAGAGCTGTAAAAGTTAAACCCAAAAGGTGGATATAAGATGAGGAAGTATATTTGCCCTTCAGAGGAATTTTAGTTAAATAGTAGACATGTTTAAAAGGCATATTTAATCCTGACCAGTGCTGACAGACAAAAAGTCAAGTGGGAACTGTGCCATTTTAGAATAAAGTGGTCTTCTTCCCAAAGCACAGAAATCAACTCAGATGGCATATTTAAGCTTATTTCTAGATTTTAAATTAACATCTTCCCTATCCCTTCCTCTTCCTTCACTAACACTGAAGTGAAGCTTAGAGTTAGAGTTCCCCTTGTACCTTTGGGGTACTCTTTGTGATTTACCACCCAGTGTTACCAGATCTACCATGGACCAAAGACTCTGAGGCCATCCTCCAAAGAACAGGGTAACAGAAGTCCGCTAAAGGAAGTCAGACTGCCCTGTAGTTTGCTTTGTCTTCACTCTTTTCAAGAGATCTCTTCAAGATCTCTGCACATGAGATTGAAGAATTTTAGGGTATGTACGTGCCCAAGAATTAGCCTCATCAAAGAAAGGTGAAGTTGTCATGTACATAGTCCATTGCAGCTTTTTAAAGAAACAAATGTTCTGGGAAACTTTGTTTTTCTTTTACCTTCTTTTCTTCTTTCCAGGTATATCTGGATTTTTTTAACAACCATCTGAACTTCCTGAAGAACAGTGTTCCAGACCCTCCATTTGCTATGATTGGCATCAAGCACACACCAGTTCTGACGTTCCTTCATATAGTAAGTTCTAATATCATCAATGTGCTGTTTATAGCAGGAATTTTTAATAGCTAGAATCTGTGGGCTGTCATGTTCAGGATAGGGAGGTCTACAGGCAATGAAAAATAACAGTGATTTAAATCTGAGGATTAGATAATTTCATTGAATTTCAGGTATAAATTCTAGAGTTCACTGTAAGTTCTTTTTACAAGATTTTTCTTATTTAACACTAAAAAATATTTGAGAAATAAAAATTTCTTATTAAGAATACTACCAGCTATATGTGAAAAGCAGTGTACTTAGGATCAGACAGTCCTTCAAAAACAAAGAACAAAACTTTTTCTATTTATGTCCCAAATACAACTCAATAATTATTTTTCAAAGGATTTGGAATATATCAGCACATATTACCTGACACACACTACAAATACACCATTAAATGGTACCCTGATATTGCACACTTGATTTGTACTTAAGCCTATGAAATATAATTAGTTCGGTATTTAAAATGAAGTTTAAAGTAAATACTTTCAAAAACACATAATTGATTTAATTTTTTGCAATGCAAATTGTCTTTAGTCTTTTAGTAAACAATTTAACATTGTACTGATTACTTGATAAAAAGAAAGAGACAAAAAGAAAAGGACAAAATGAAAGAGGCATGCAATAATGCTCCAAGCTATTTGGAACTTCTTAGAAACACTTCCTCTAATGAGAAACAGGTTCTTGCACAATTTAATTTTAAGGTGAATGTTCTGTTCTTTTTCATTCTCTGTCTGCTTATAAACTACTTACTGTTCTTCCTCAAAAACAACCAACGGCTCTTTAAACAGAATATTTATCTTCTCAGAAGAACAAAGAAGGGAATGAACTGAATTGAAAGGCTTACAACTCCTGAATTCTATACACTACTAAATATGCATTATTTCCATATTTTTAAAAGAACTCTAATTAAGTTTTTAAAAGAGAGATTATTGGGTGAAGTATCAATATCTTCTATAATAATAATTGATGAAAAATAAATTTCAGCAGCAGAGAGAAATGGTAACATTTCTAATGTACAGTTTCATTAAACCAGTTAAACTAAGCAGTGGGTGCACAGCATTGCACATTTGTAATCTCAGCCATGCAATTGCCCCAAACACCTTACATCCCTATTTCTGGTCTATGGAAATCAAAGCATTATAAAGAAGAGGGGCTGGTTCCCATGTTTTTCATATGTGGAGTTCAGACACAGCTGAGTTATGCTCCAGTTTAGATACAGCCTATGGGTATAGCACTGAGACACATAAATAGAGATATTACAATATCATGTAGGAAAAAAAAAATTCTGTCAGGGAGTATCACTACCGGTTTGTGCTTTCGTTATCCAGCAGCGCTCTTCTGAACACTTCCTTTGTATCCATGTCTAATTCAAAGATTTTCACTGGAATTATCCTAGTTGATTCCAAGAGATTTACGTGTGTTCTTGTTAGAGGATATCCATCAATTACAACTCTGCACACAAACAGAAACAGAAAAATAGTTTTGACAAAACTCACTAAGAAGTGAGTTTCCAATCAACCAGTAAGTCTATGGTACATTTTCCATGGAGACAAAAGTCTACACCCATGCCATGAAGTTATCACTGCTCTCACTTGACAGGAACATTCTTCACTCCTAAGAATTTACAAACAAATAAAAAAAATCAAGTAGGCAAAAGAAGAAATAGTAATGAGAAAAGGAAATGCACAAAGGGCAAAAGGTAAGTAAGTGGATGACTGTGACTTATAAAAATTGTGTACTTTAAAATTCTGACACATCAATCATTCAGAAACATAATTTTAACTATGAGAAGTCTCCATGTGGATTGGGAGGAGCAATTTTTGAAAAGTGATAAGTAAAATTATTTACTACAGCATTTGAAGAGTTTTTATAATCATATTGAAGAAGAAATGCTTTTCACATTAGGCAATACTGGAACAAAATATACTGAAATATTATTCCAGGATTTAACATGAAAGAGAAGCTGAAATAATTCTGATCTCAAGCACAAATAATTAGAATTGCCTTTCTCTGTAACAATTCTCCTTTTTGGGGAGAGAAGTTGAATTTCATGAAATACTGATGATAAAGCTTTTTAAGTCTGCCCAGGTTTGAAGGTGTTTCACTGGGGGAGAAAGAGCCTAGGATTACATACAAATGAGGTGGAAAGACTCATTGGTTTCAGCTCCTCCTTAATAACTTCAGTTGTTAAGAAAACCAGAAAAAACCCCTTGAGTATACTGAACCAGCCTGCTTGATCAACAAGAATCAAGTGTGTCCAAGTTGCTTCTGGAGCTGGTGTAAAAGAGACCAATAGTAGTTCTCAAAGGATAGTAGAAGATACTGGCTTATTGACTGAAAAAAAGGAACTGTCATAAAGTATATTACTTCAATGTACTGGAATATAGTTACTTGAAAATTGCAGAAAATTATGCTTCAGTCTCATTTCCCAGAGCAATTGTAAAAAATCTCCTTTTGTACAGATTATTTTTTTAATGCAGAAACCACTGATGTGTTTTAGTGAAATTGTTTTACAGCGGTAATGTGGGAATCCATGCCTATGAAGAGACTGGCATGTCTTGGAGAAACCCCCAAAACCTCAAGAAGACTCTTACCCAGTGGGATTATCCATGTGATTTAGCAGAGCCACATCTAGAGCCTGGATGGCCAATTCATCAGGTACGGTGAGTCCTTGGAGAAGGTGTGACTGTACCTTAAGTGCTAATGCGCTCTCTGGCTGGTTGTTTATCACAAACCGGATGGCATCTCCTAAGGACAGGCGCAGGAACCCATAAACACTTGCAAGTCTCTGGGCAACTGCAAAATATTTTGATTTCAAGTCACAACTTTTAAGGTAAGCAACATCACAATCTGGCATATGCATGGGGCATGCTAACACTATTCAATTTAGCACAAACCTCAGCAGATACAGTTAGATATTATTAGAGTGTGTTAGAAAATACGCCTCCATTGCTGTTCTTCTAACAGAACAGCCCATCAGTTACATAATTTTTCCAGGAAATGGGAAATATGCTAAAATTTCAGCTTAAATATGAGATAATTCTCTTTTCTTCCTAGCATCCTATTCTAATCAATAACTATGGTTTAAAATTAATTTCTTCCTCTTCCGGTAAAAGGCAAAAATGGGTAGATTGACAGTGTCATGGAGGAGGAAAGGGATGGAAATCTTGGGGGCTTTTTAATATAGAAATTTGGAAACAGACTGGGGAGTTTGGGGTCCTCATCCTTGATCCTGGGACTATTTCTCCATTTTACATTACCTTATATTGACTCAAAAAAGTAAGAAACAATTAGAAAATAATAATAATAAATAATACAAGGGGTATAAATAGCTAAAGTATAGTTTTTCTAAACGCAAGTCCAGGTCACTAACACCTTAAGGACCTGCGATAAAATTCAGATGGACAATGCATAACTATCAGACTATCAAATGAGACACTAGAGAATGTAACTAAAAGAATCTGTGCCCAGCAATAAAAGCAGGAAGACCAACAATATTAATGGCTTATGATTTTTTAATAACAGTAAAGACAAATACTTTAGTAATTAAAAAATGGGTTTTTTAAAAAGATAACTTCTCATACCTGTAGTCTTCCCAGATTTCGGAAGTCCCACAATTGCAATCTTTACTGGCACACATTGCTTAGGTTTTGGCTGACAAATATATTTGATGGGATTTGTCATAAATGTTTCTTTATTTTCTTTACTTGAAAAGAAATAAATATATTGTCGATGGATTACTGGAAAGACTGTGCTTTCCTGCCTTTGCTGTGGCTTGATCACATCTCCTTGGCTTAACTGTATAATATAAAAAATGAGAATCAGTTAATTAGGTTTGTCAAAGCCTTTTCTTCCTCTGTCCCAGAGAAGTGGCCTTATAGGCAGATAGAGAAGTACCAACCATATGAGACAAGCCATCAAAGCATTCTAAAATTCACACATATGGACATAATATTTTGCTCAAATCTGAGAAACTTCTATAACTACACTTCTTGTTCAAAAAAATGAAATAAACACTGAAGACAGAAAGAATACTTGCTATTTCCAGTAGGTGGTACCGTAACACTTTATGTCTGTCAAGATAGTGTAGTCAGAGAAGATTACCATAACAGTTTTTTTAATTTTCAAAGAATAAAGAGAATAATTTTATTCCTCTGTGAATTGAACTCACCTGCCTGCCTGCCAATAGAAAATACACTGAGAATATTGTATTCACCAGAAGTCACATACAAATGAAGAAAATGTAAAAAGATATCAATACTTACATTATGGTCAAGTGAAAAACCACAACAAGATAAGCTGGAAAAGTTCTTGGAAAAATACATGCACTGCTGATGAAATCTTTTCAAACACATGAGACAGTACACTAAAAAGTCTGCAGTGTTGAGGGATCATTGATATGTAAGAGATGCAATTGGCAGAAACAGTCATTGAAGTAATGCCAGATTAATTCCTTGCACTACTCTTCTCTATGGATAAACTTAGTCATGTCCCTTTTGCAGCCCTTCTTGGAAGAACTGTCTTAAAGTCTCAGTAAAAGATGCTTTAAAACAAAATGTAGAAAAGCAATATGTAGAAAAAATTGCCCAGACCAGATGGCATTCACCTTACTATTCTAAAGGGACTTAGAAGTGTAATTCTGAGTAATGTGTAACATTGACCTTCCTTCAACAAAAGAAGGAAGGAGCATTTTTTTGTAAAAAACTTTTCCTCCAGTGTAGAACCTGGCAAAAATAGTCCAGTAAATCTGACTCTGTATTGAGCAAATTAAAATACATTAAGGAAAAACCCCCAGTAGTTACATGCATACATATCAAATAATGAGGAAGAGCCAACTCAGCTTCTTGTCAAGGAAAATCATACCTCACAAATCTATTACTATTCTTTGAAGGAGTCAGTAAGGTTGGTCTGGTTTTTACAGCTAGAGCTGGAGCTGTTCTACTGTGTAGCATTGTCCTGCCAGACTCTTCCCATATCCTTAGGTTCCTATTCCTGCATCAAGTCATTTCAGGGTGCTTGCCCTCAATTTATGGGATTTCATGAGTCTGTTCTACTGTATATCTGCTTCCATTCCTCACTCAGCTCATAATGTTTATTCTCTGCTTATCTAATCAGTTGCATAACTACTACTCCTGTCCCCTAGATTTAATCTCAAAGTAACTGGAATATACTCAATTTGCCTTTCTACCCCAAAACTTCCAGTCTGTAATCAATTTTATAATTTCTATTATTATCCTAAAATGCCCTCAAAATGATCCTCTTTCCCTTTCATTTTTTATCAGCTTGTACATTTTCACTGTCAGCACACCACTCTTAATTTTATCCAATAGCTTCCTATGACTTCTTTCTTCTAACTGAATTGTACTTTTTGGTTGGTAAAAAACACTGTATAGAACAAAGGAATGAAGTGGAGAAATGGAATATAAAAAGGTAGTGAAATCTGATAGAACAAAGTGCAAGGACTAGGATGTAGAGACTAATTGCAATTAAACACAAACTGTGGTTCAGTAGTTGGAAATGACATAAATTTAGACATATTTACTTCTATTAGTATGTACATAGATTATTAGATGCCAATTGATGCAACCATGAGAAAGAATGAAGATTCTGATCCTAAGGTTAAAGAGAGACAAATGTGATCTGGAACAGGTGAAGACCCAACATGATGCTATACAAAAGGGAATAAAATGGTTTGATTAATTGGCATAGTAAAATGAAGGCCAAAGTATGTTTCCTTCAGGGCCTTTGTGATTTCTGTGTGCTGTTCACTGGACTTTTTTTTTTTTTCAATTAATCTTCCTTTTAAATTTTTATTTACTCACAATCCAATCTGCTTTTATTTCTAGCATTAAACCAAAATAATTACCTGCAAACATTTAATTTCCTACCTTGGGAATAGTGATGAGTACTTTCTGACCTCAACTTCCCAGATCTCTAATAAAGTACCATGGAAATAGATTTGTTGCTCTTCAAAAATTTTAAATTTTGACAAGAAAGAATTATTGCTAATTAATTAAGTACATCTAACATTTTTTGCCACTACAACGTTTGGTGGTCAGTTGTGTGTGTGGCTTCTTACAAATTCATACTCCAAATCCTTTCAGTTTGTTCTCACTGCTATTGGAAGGTTTTAAGACCTTCTCTGTTGTCCTGTGTTTTGTGTATTATTAAGAATTAGGAATTTCTTTCTGATTCAATGCCACCTTTAATCATGTCACCAGTGATAGTGTAACAAATTTTACTAAATGCCTCTCAGCCTTAAATTAGCTGCAACACTGAAAAGACCAACACCCTTTATTATTAATGCTTGCTGTATTTTGTGCATATTCAGTGGTGTAATTTTGATTCAGTAATGTAGTTTTCATTAAATATTTCTAGTATTAGTTGCTACTGTCTGATAACATCTTGTTAATGTGAAATACGTTTTTAAAAAGTGTCAATTCTTGAAAACATTCTTCAGCCATTTAAGAACATTACCTTGATTGGATCCCACTGACCAAAAGAACTTAGTAATTTATAGGAGAAAACTAGCATTTTCTGTGCAAGTGGCAAACTTATTGGGTAGCATTTCTCAAAAATGCTCCTGCGGTTTTCCACTAGAGATTTCAGCTTGCTGTGTATTTGGTAGCACACAACACGAGGTTTCCGTCCTCCATTGATCTCAACTGGTGGTATTAATAACTTTTCAAGTTCTTCCTGGTTATGAAAACATAATGAAATATTAGAATCATAAATGCAAACAGATTTTTTAATAAAGACTGGCAGCAAGATTTTCTGTGAGCTATCAAAGACTTCCTAGGCAAGTTCTCAATCAACATAAATCAGCAAAATTTGGTCGGAATTGGTCTTCCTGCCCACTGAAGTTTAAACTTCTATATTAGGTGTCACACTGCTACAATATTGTATTATTATCTGGTTTTGTAAACCTTCTCTCTGGTCAGTGGATAGAGCTTCTTCTAAATCATGATTAGCTTCTTTCTGAAGTGAAATACTTTATAGATAATAAACAAATGTTACTGATCTACCTACTGCCTTAGATGTGGCATTAGCATTGCAGACACCTGGCATTACATGAGGTTACCTCACCATAGGCAATTGCACTGATTTCAAGAAAATTATGTCACTGGATGTGGGAATGGTGCCAAACACCTGGCATCTTAATCGAGATTAGATTTGGATTTTTTTCTTTACATTTGGTTTCATCACCAATAACTAGGATCTGTATTAAAAAATAGAACTGTCTAGTAAGAATTTTGCCTCAAAAATTATTTTGAAATACATTAATACATTGACAACTCTCTAGGTTAGTTGCCTGTGTCAACTGACCTGTGAAAAATGAAATTAAACCAACCAAGACTGGATAGGTCTACCCAAAAGCTTCCTTTTCTTTTCCTCTACTATATTAGTCTTATAAATTATACACTCTTTAAAGTTTATACCTTCTCAGTACAGTCTTCATCTTGTTCGCATACTTCGATCATGAGTACAGTAGCACAGTTATTTAGGCACTATAATTTTTAAATGTGAAAAATAAATATGGACACTCTTCCTCATGTGATTATATAATTAAAAAAATAAGCACGGGTATCAGTACCTGCACACTTTGTAATCTTTCTGCTTCTGATTCGAACTTCTCTGAAATTTCATTTTGCATGCGCTCAGCAGCATCTTCTTCATTTTCTTCTTCTTCTGGTTCTTCCTCTTCTTCGTCTTCTAAAAACTCTTCTGCAAGTATAGCTTCAATGTCTTCATTCTCCTCTCCAGTAGCTTCATCATTATCCTTATCTACTAAAGCCTATAAAGAGAAAATATTTTGTTGTTTCATGTCTATGATACAGGTATTTTGAAGGAACATATGGTATTCTTGCCCCTTTTTAAATTAAAAAAGCCATTAACTCAACAAAACCTCATTTTGGGATATCCTTTATCATATGCAAAAAATCTAGTGAATTCTAGAACCTTATTTCAGAAGAAAATACAGCAGTATTGCATAGGGCATACAGTAAAGCATCATACCAGTTCCAAGAGTACTTAAAAAACCTAAAGAGCTACAGTGCAGTTTTGATGAGTGTTTTTTCATACATGGTATTGTAGTTTGACAGGATTTTGTTATAAACAAGAGTGTTTGATGAAAGTGTACCTGACAGAATATCATGAGCAATCAAGTAGTACATGAATGCATTTATAAATATATTATGTAATTGACTTTGGGCAGAAATCCTGGTACAGTCCTATTCTGGATTAACCATAGATTTGACAATGTACTTAAAGGCACATGCCTAATTTCAATTAGTGGGGCTACACTTATGCTTACAAATTAGATAGATTAAACACATTCATAAGTATTCTCCTGAATTGAAGCACATATGGAGAATTCTTTTAAAATAGTTTTTAGTCTTCATGAATCCATAGTTTCTAAAGTAATTCAAACATAATATAAAATTATTTTTGAATTTCAAAGTTTCTTGTAGTCTATAATAATTTTACTGTTCTACATTGTCCTGAAGTCTGTGACTGAAAGCTCTAGAAATTTCTATGGTATGAACGCAAATGCTTCTATTTAAAAACTGTCTAATTAGGTTGTTTTCTTACCTCCTGCTTCTTTTTCTGTTGTTCTGCTAAAAGTTCTTCCCTTCTTCTGGCAATCTTCTCATTCTGTTAGTGAAAAAAAGATGTAAAAAGACTGATGACACTTTCTAATAAAAGTTCCCCTCTGAAAATTGGTAATGTAACCTATAATTAACACTGTTCTTTCCACCTTAAAATTCTCTTCCAGTTGGTTCTAATGTTAAAAACTACTACCTAGAATTTGAATTGTTGCAGACCAGATATACCTCTCTACTAGGCAAACATGTAAGCATATATTAGAAAAACTAATTTGGCAATTTCTGAGATTGAGATTAGAGGAAGAAAAGAAGACTGTGATTCTTATCACACTGAAAATATAGTAATAGGTTTATTAGTAAACTGTAGCATTTCTAAATTTACATATTATTACTGCCATTTGGCCAAGAGGTGACTGAGTATGGTAGTAAATGTGTGGTGTTCCCTTTGACTGTTTAGGGATATTAATTGTATTGATGGCTTAGGTTTTAGCTTTTATATTTTTCACATTCTCTACTGCTTTAGGGTGTAGTTCTGAGCTTCATATTAGGGCATAGTAAGGTCTCTTCACAGAGTAGCTAGACAAAACAATTCCTTCTCTAGATTAGGACCAAGGACAACTGATCCAAATCTCAGGCCCAAGAGCACAAACAATGTGGAGTGAAGAGAGAAAAACAAGAAGCATAGGACTTCATAAGCTAAAGCTATAATTGGACAATTAACTCTGATATGCTAATGGACCAGAACTTATAAAAGTGAGAGACCTTGTGATTGGTCATCTATTTTATGACCATTTTGGGTTCATCTTGGGTGTAGCCCTGGCTGGGTTCTTATGCTGCCCAAGGTGTATCCATGGAGGCCATTTAATAAATACCTACTTTATTCTTTAACTCCATCTAGCCTCTGTTCTAGGTCAGCCTTGACAAGGCATCATATTGTATGAGTCTTGTCCCAAATTCTGTTGTCCTAATTTCCTGTGTGTCAGCTGCTCTGTAGTAATTATGCTCAGATCTTTTCTGATACTACATGTGAAGTAGTTTATCTTACTTTTAGAGAAAGTGAGGAACCTTGAATATACTACATATGCCAATTGCAAATGTCTGCATACAGGCTTCAGGTTACCTCAATGAATTTGTAACCTCTTCAACAATAGGCACAGCTTCATTTGAATGGGACACAGAGCAGCTGCAACAGCACTGATAATGTGGCTTAGAGTTATTGCATCCCTGTGTAGAGTATCAGAGTTGGGAACACAGACAAACTCCTCATACAGTAGTGAAGTCAGCCTATGGGAGATGCTGATCAACTCAACAGCATGCTCAGGGAATCTGGGATGCAGCAATACTAGAGTGTATGAACTGTCTATTTGATTTTTTATGGCCATATTCACTCTCTCCATCGATTAGCCTTTTTTCCTGGACTTTCCAGGACTGCCATTTATCTGGCAGCACAGCTACTTTTTTTGGGCTGCAAGATGCCCAAACTCCTGCATGCATTAATTGTATAGAAGGGGAAAGGAGCCCTAAATTATTTTTGGTTCCTATGGTAAGCCTAGGAATGCTGTGAATGTGTAGAATTGTGTCTCCTGGCTCCAATACCTGTTACTCCGTGTGCTCTTCATAGCTTTGGGAGTTTCAGGATTTGTGTTCAGACCTCTCCTGTAGAAACAACAACAACAACAACAAAAACAACGTAGGGCTGAAAACTTACCCTTTGTTTTGCTTTTAGTTCCTTCAGCTTCTTTTTATATTCCTTTTTTTTAAGCTGTCTGTCTTTCCACTTTTGCAGACGTGGAGGAAAAAGACGGTTAAGAATGTCACCTTCTTCTACTTGAATATAAACTGCAACATCAGGACAGAGTCCTCGTTCTGACAAATAGCTGGCTTCATCTGGAGTACGAGGGAAGCCATCCAATATAAAGCCTGTGGACCTAATTGGAAAATAAGATATTTATTATTACACAGTGTAATTTAAAGTGCAATACAGTAAGCATGTAATTATTTTGAAAAGAAAACCCACAAACCCTCCCATATTAGATGTATATATTAGGAGCAAAATTTTAAAAATACTTTCAGCTAGTATCTTTTAACAATGTAAAACTGATATTTCACTGTGTATTTTGATTAATGTACTTACAGATTAATTTCTTCTGAGGTTTTAATGTGCAATGCTTAAATATTTTAAAACAGCTTAAAAACCCAAAACTAATTGTGTCCTCAGACTTCCTTGTGTGACTCTAAAGACAATACTTCTTTAGGCACTAGTCTCAAAAAATAGGAGGTGCCCTAAACACTTTTCTGGAAACAACTCTCTAAGAAAGTTTGTGCCTGAAAATGTATGCTTCTTCTGTAGTATAGGATTGTGGTTGCCACAGCCTGGTCAGAGAGTGAGAAAACTAATTTTCCCAGGATCAGCTTGTGAGGCCCTAAGTAGCTGAACACAAACAATGATAACTTGTCATTATAAACAACCTGCAGGTGCTGTTTTTCCTACTTTCTGTTTTCCTGTTCTCCCAAAGATTGTTTATAAGACAGGTGTTGAACTAGCTAGCCAGCCAGGTGAAATGTATTGATTAATGGACCAATCTGGTCCAGCTGGATTGGAACAGTGTATAAAAGGAGAAGAACTCAAAGTAAAGAGAGAAGTTCTGCAAACCAGCCTTTAGGAATCTCTGTCATTTGTTATGATAAAAGTGACATAGGATGAGAAATTTTCCACTCAGCATGGCTTATATTTCCCTTCCTGCATATGTTAAAAACAAGTCAGTCATACTTGAAAAGCTCTATGGCTTATTGGAGCTCTTACAATTTTGAATTAGACGAGTAGTTAGGTAAGGATGGATGTTGTGTTGATAAGCTAATATTTATATCTATTACTTTAGACTTTAATAGGATACATTGTAAAATTGCAGAAAACCAAAGAAGCTAGAAGAAGTGGAAGTGGAGGGAAGAACAGCTATCCCTAGATGCTGTGGGGAAGAAGAATACAACATAGTATAGTTTAGTAG
>VWZV01006885.1:9205-34527 GCA_013397155.1 Irena cyanogastra | reverse complement strand
GCCCACAGTCTCTGCCCAAAGAAGANCACAGTCTCTGCCCAAAGAAGATTTTCTGGCAAAATGTCAGTCCAGGTGGGAATGAGGAAAGCTTGGGCAATGGGTGTACCCCCAGACAAATACCAAGGTGGGTGTACACATGAGACAGTCACAGTAATTTCATCCCTTGGTCCCACAGTTTGGACTTCTGGTAGCACTTGCAAATTGTCCAGTCCATTACTAGAATCCTCTATGATTAAAATGCCCCTTGGTCCATCAGAGGGTCCAAATTTACTGGTTGGAATTTGGTAGACCTCCTTATCCTCGAGCTGGATGGAAAGGGCGCTTACCAGTGTGTGTTGTGTTCCTGCCTGAACATATTGGTAGGCCTTGGAGAGTAGGAGCTCTTCCTCATCATCACAGATGGTCTCTCAGTGCTCTGGCTTTCTGGGATGGTGGGGAAAGGGGTGTGGAACAGCTTGGCATTTGGTGGCATCGCTCAGGGCTGTCCTGCGCTTCACGGGAACTTTCCCTGGAGCTGCTGTTGAGAGGGCTGATGCTGGATCTGCTGGCGACACTGAAACTGGGAACAGTGTTTAAAATGTTCATTACAGTCTAAGCATGCAGTGGAGGGACAACCAGAGGAGGTGTCTCTGCACTCCTCTGCGTGTTTTAGGCAGTTTCCATCTCCAGACTTAGCCCGAGGGGACAGAGGGACAGGGACAGGGGGATCAGGACACAAAGGCAGGGATACACAACTTTTAGAATCTTTAGAATCCTCTCCCAAAGTTCGAATTACCTTATAAATAGAGTGAAAAAGTGGATAGAACTTCCCAACCTGAAAATCACCTTCAGTCTGAAGTGGATACATTTTTTTTCCTACATTATCCCAGAACTCAACAGAGAAAACTGACTCAGATGAAGCATCCAGGAAGAATTTGGAAACCCAAAGAAAAAGAACCTTCTGACCACTCTTAGAGAGCTTAACATTAGATTTAACAAGGGCATTAGAAACTTAGGAATAAACTTCTTTCTGCTCGATGGTAAGTTTGTTACCCACCAAGCTCACTCCCTCCTAAGAGATAAAAAAAAGAAAAAAAAAATTAAATGATGACTGTCACCAGGCTATACTCACCACCTCAGTGCATCAAAAGAAAAATCTCAGAGGAGGTTTTGCTGATTGGGCCAGTCCTCGAAGCCTCGAGGAATGTTGGCTGGCCCCAGAGAAGTCCCCCAGAAAATTGGGGTTTTTCTCTCAGGGAACTGGAACAGTGACTGAGACTTAAAATCCAGTGGAGATCCAGTGGAGATACCTTCAAAAGGCTACCAGACAGAGACTGAGAGTTTATGCACATACGTAGGTAAAAATAATGTTTTGGACCAAAGATTTCTTATTATAGTGTTTTCTAATCATTTTGTGGAGCCCTTTGTAAGAATAATGATATTAATGGACATTAACTGCACTAGTGACCTTTTCTGATACACTAGTAATGAAAAAAACTATAAATTCCTAGAGAATGAGTCAATGCCAGCTCCCACAGACTGAGGCAGGAAAGGCAGGGGAAACCACAGAAATTTTGCTTTCTATAGAAGTTTTATTTTACCATCCAAATTCAACCTCATAAGGGAGTGTGAAAAGTTACTCACGTTCTTTATCCTCTTTATTCTCACAAAGCACTTGTGTTGCTCTGACTAATTCTGAGATCATGCTTACATGACAATCAACAATTTCAGATGACTGAGTTGCATACCAGTATCATGCATGCAACCAAACTTGGGCTGATCACCTATTTACATAGAGCTGAGAGCTATTTTGTGTTCAGCACATCCCCAACCACATTGCAATGTGGACTGTCTAAAAAGTCCTTGACCACCCATTTGACATCAGCATGTAAAGCTGCGCAGGTTGTTAAAGTCTTGTCTGGATTCTCAAGTGATGCACATCTACCTGAGGAATAGGAATGATTTCTTTTGATGAATAGATGTAGTTACCCCTAATAGTCTCAGAAATGGTTTCCTTTTCAATGTTGTACTTACAGATCATCATAGCAAAAGTGCTTCAGTCCGTAACTTCAAATAATGAGCACACTTACATGTCTGCAAACAAATTTGCTGCAAAAAGATGTTATTTATGCACCAGTTCTCCTGTGTGTTCCCAAAAGACAGATTCTTGTGCCCTTGTGTAGGTTCTGTATCTGTTGCCTAAATTTGTCGAGTTACTCATGATGAGTCATATCCTGATTGCAAAATGTTACAAAAGGCAACTGCAAAAGAAAAAGAGGCTATACCAGGGTAGAATACATCTAATCACAGAGACTTGCCACATAGTTTTCATAAAATTTAATTTGATTGCAACACAATACAAGCAGGTTATGTACCACGGAATCTGCACTGCAAAACCTTAGAACAGTATATGTTAGTTGTAATTTTACCTTATCTCTGATGGTTATGACATGTTTCAGCTGAGACAATTTGCAAGTGATTATCTGAGATTATGTGTGGGTTGGATGTGACTTTGGTAAAGCTGCATATCTGACAATAACAAATGTACACCTTTAGTTAAATTAAGTTATTGGTCATTCATCACATTGATTCTACGCTCTTTCAGTTCTGTCCTTTGGGAGAGAATTTAAGAAAGAAATGCCGTTCATGCTAGAGTTTCTCCTAACAACATTTATGTGGCTATACTGAAACCCTGAGATTAACACATTCATTTTAGGTGGGTTTTTATGTTTCTGTTATCAATGCCCACTGAATATCTTGTGATGTACAGTGTTACTTAAAATTAAATTGTGGGAGAAGGAAAATGCCACTCCATAATTGATAACATTATTATGGCAAACTCTTGAGTCAAATATAGTGCAGGCTGCATTGATCGTCAGTTGGAAATTACATCCTTTCTCACTTTATTATATAGCATGAATGTCAAAGTAACTTAAATGTTACAGCAACTGAAGTGGAAAAGATGTGAGCTACCTAATGGAAACACCTTTTTTAAGCTGCATTAATTTACTGAGTTGTAGGAATGTGCTTCTTTGGAAGCTGTTGCTGTAGTGCATCCATTTGGAAGTCAGCTTGTTATAAATAAAGTTGGTTATTAGGAAAGTTAATAATAAGTGGAGCTTTCCTCCCTTTCTCTTCTTCCACTGAAAGTAAAAATTATTTGCAAAGTAAATATAAGTTTTTTATATATGGAAAATAAATATAAACACACTCCCCCCCATTTGAATGTTTTACCTGACTTTTCCAAAGACTTACTATTATGTCTTCTAGTTTCAATCCATTATTTATTTTAAATCTATGACTCAATGTTTAAGTGTGTGAGGACATTTTTATCATTTGAGAATCTCATTTTTATTTTTATTTATTAAGACTTATTTCTTTCTAATAAACCAGCAACTCAATTAATTGTATAGGTCTAGGTTTACTGTCCAGGGGAATCATACATGATTCTGCAACAGGAGTTTTATCCATGACTGTCTAATGTGCTTTCAGTCTGAGAAATCTGTTTTCTAGCACTTTGCCTGTCAGCATTGCATCATATTCAGATGAAAGGAGGATTTACAAATATATTTAAAGGGCTTAATCTATTTATAAATCTTATTTATTTTGGAGGAACAATGAAACACAAAGGCTTTTGTTTGTTTGTGTCAAAGCTGTGCTCTGTGTTGCCTACACTGATGAAGAAAGGATGGAGGGGTGGGATGAGGCTGTTTTGCTTTGAAGAGAGAAGGAGTCTTAAATATTATATATTGTTGCTTAGTTACAGCCCTTGATTTCATCTCTCCTAGGGATAAGTTGTGATGTTAGGGAAGAAGGTTTTTTTCACAGAAGAGGGTTTTTTTCACAGAAAACTCTTTACATCCAGAGCTCTAGATGGGGCTCTTAAGAGCTCCTTCTCTTAAGCATGTATGTCCTAAGATGTATTTCATTGTTTTCCTCTGATGCTGTACATCTGTATAAGGATGGCAGATGTCTGCTCTGGGTACCCTCTTGTACATATGTACAGCCATCATTTCTGCTTTCAGTCTGCTGCTAGCATTCAGTGAATTCACATATTATGGGCCAAAAAATTGTCTTGCATGACTGCTGAAACCAATACACACCTGTGCTCACTGCACTGAACAGCTGTGATATTTATAACTCTATTTTGATATGAAGCAGACAAGAGGGAAGCCAGCCTTTAGAAAGATATATGAAGGAACAAATAATTTAAAAATTATAATCTGATACATTGTAAATAAAAATCAGTGGCAGATCTTTTCTGTATTAAAATGAAATTAAATTTGTTAATGTACCTCCTATGTCTTCTAGAGTGATGCTTACTTTTGGAAATGTGTCAGTGATGTTCCTCTGTAAATAACTCCTGCCCATTTTACCGAATCCAACTTTGTTTTGTGCTCCTTTAATATCCTCTCCACCTAGTTAAAGAGCAGACAACTTCTTACATGTGATGAGAGATTCTGGACCTGAGGTCATTTAAATTCAGAACATGGTCTGAGCACAGTGTGGTCTGTGACATTAGGAAGCCTGGGCCTCCTCCCTGTAAGAGCAATTATACATAAAGGTAAAATCAGCCTACAAAATCATAAAGTCACAGAATGTCATTGTGGAAAAGTCTGCTGTAAACCATCTAGGTCAGCTTGTTTTACCACAGAAACTTGTTCAGTTGGATTTTAGTATCTCCAGCACTGAAGGATCCACAATCTTTTTGAGAAACCTGTTACACTGTTTGACCACTCTTACCATAATCAGGTTTTTACTTCATTGTAAATTGCATTTCCTGTGTTTTTATTTCTTTCCATTGCCTCTTCTCTCTTGCCTGGTGTTCTGGTATAGGGCAAATTTGGGAGGAAACCTCCAAAAGAGTCCCTCTGGAAAGCAAATTCAAGTGGCCCTTCCTCCCACCAGTTTGGGAGACATAAATCTCCTTCGGGAAAATTGGAAAAGACTGTTTATT
Source organism: Irena cyanogastra (assembly GCA_013397155.1). Taxonomy (NCBI): domain Eukaryota; kingdom Metazoa; phylum Chordata; class Aves; order Passeriformes; family Irenidae; genus Irena; species Irena cyanogastra. Next base: position 29,591 of record VWZV01006885.1, on the reverse strand, counting down.
TAACAAGCAAAGTATTCACAAACATGGAAAAATGAATAATATTAAACAATAGAAGCTCTCATTGTTCTGGCAAATTCCAAAAGTCCTTTTCAGGGGCCATAGTCAGCTCCCTCAGTCTCTTATCACTCCCTCCTGCACTGGAAATGCCACATCCTGGGCCCCAGTGTGGCACAGGTGTGACCTTCTGGTGTTTTTCTGGGTTTTTGGTCCAGAGCAGGTTCAAAGAGTTCTAAGAAAAAGAAAAGCCACAGTCCTGACAACTTTTCTGCCTCAGCTAGCTGAAAAAAAATAACTAAAAGCAAAGGAGAATTTTCTCCCCCTTCCTGTCCGTGCTGCAGACAACATGGTTCAGGAGAGAGAGAGAGAGAGCTGAATCTCTTATCTCTATTTTCTTAAATACAACTGCCTCAGACATTCCACTGCTTCTCCTTCTCCCCTCCTTTTGCTCTTAGGTCTAGTTTTAAAAGCACAGAATTCCATATCCAGCAAAAGCAGAACAGACAGCTGGGGATACAAGCATTGTAAAGTCACACTAGGACACCTGAGCACTACCCAGAAGTGTCAGGCTCCATCTCTTCTCTCCTCCCCGCCACCCAGCACTCAATCTATTGATGACACAGCCAAGAACCTCCCCCAGCCTAGAACACCCAGTCTCTCTCAGCTTTCCCCATGTGACAGATGCTTCAGTCCCTCAGCCATGTTTGTGGTCCTTCACTGGATTTGCACCAGTTGTGTCCACATCTCTTTTGTATTGGGGAGCACAGAACTGGAGCCAGCACTCCGGTTGTGTCCTGTTAGCGCTGAGCAGCAGGAAGGAATCACCTCCTTTGGCCTACTGGCAACACTCTTTGTAATGCAAACAATCTTAGAATGAATATGTCATTTTAGACAACTCATAAAAAACATTTTACTAAGATAAAAAGGAAAATACGTTAAACTACTGACTAGTCATGCAAATAAATTTTATGGTTTTTATTCTCGTATCCTACAAATGCTTGTCTTATACTTTTCCCCATGCCTTCTTTTTGAAGAAGAAGATTATGACTCTGTGTTTTTGCAGAGCTGTTGGTGCTGATAGATTTAGAGGATTTTATTACCAAGCAGAGGTATCCAAGTATGTGTCATCTCTTAAACGAGTCCTGTTTTTTGACTGACACATGTCACAGAATAGCAGGCTTTTTTTCTCCTTGCCTCCAGAATAGACACCCTCCAATTTCATAACGCTTTACAATTCATCATTTGGTTTTTTCATTAAATCCCAATGAGTTAGTCTTTTATTTATTGGCTAAACTATTTGAAACTCAATTTATTTTGGCAGTTTCTGATCACAGGCTGTTGTCGCTATGATGTATGGCCAGGCATGAAGCTGAGGCCACAACAAGAGAAAATGGCAGACCAAAAGAGATGAGATTCTGCCTAAATCAGTAACAAAATATGACAGAGTTTATGAGGCCAGGATCTCACCCTAAGTAATTTTTCCATATTGCCCTTCCTAAATCTTAAATTTCCTGAAATTCCTGAAGAATTGGAAATTTACCATGAGACATATAAAGCAGCAAATTGTTGGATGTGGATTACATTTCCACCACAAAAGCCCTCTAAAACAGATATGAACTGTGCCCACCTCCATATGTTCATGCAGTTAACTCCCAAATCAGAGACACTAAGGGGTTTTTTCTTTCTTTTCCTTTTTGCTCTCCTATCTGACTTCTCTTTGAATGCAAGGGGCAGTATTGATAGCTCCCCAGAAGCCAATATGTGGGAGGGTGTTGCTGAAAAACTCAAAGGCAAATATAAATTAACAAAACAAATGCAAGTATGTTTTCCAAAGTCTGGCAAGCAGAGAGATAATTACATTTGGATTTAGGAGGTATAGAAATCTTTAGCAGCAAAAATTTAAGGAAAAAATCCTTAGAGAGTTCTGCCAAATGTTAGAATAATTATCTCTTAAATAAAGCTTTATTTGCTTTCCTTCATTGACTATTGTAAATTCCAGATGCTGCCAAAGCTTTGACTGTTTGGTTCATTAAATTGATTATTTTGTTTTCTTACAGAAAACTGTATTCTATACAAATTACATAGTGGAAATACAAACTGTATTAGTGAGACACTGGTAGGTTAAACCTTCCCACACTTTCTCACATCTTAGACTTCTTTCACAAAATTTTTTGAGATTTCAAAAATATACCTGCTTTAGCATACATGGCAGAACTGCAATATTTTAGCAGTTTGTTCCAATATGTAAAGAAATTGGAATAACCATAAGTATCTTACAGGCCCTTTGGTCATACCTGCTCTTCTTAAACACAGAGACTACTACCTGCATGTGATCTGTGTCTTTCCTTTTCATCCTTCTCACTTCCTTACAAAAAAAAGTGCCTGTGTTCCAAATCCTATCATTCTTAAGTGGCAACATCTCCTGATCTAAGAATGTTTAGCTGTAGCCAAAACATTTCTGTTTTCCAGTGTCTAAGGGGTTTTATTTTCTCACTTAAAATTCTGAGCTGTTGGTAGTAAGCAGACTTTTTAGGTAGAATAATAACAATAAAAACACCTGAAAATAGCATTTTCTATTGAATAATTTGGATGGTCTTCTACTGAATAATTTTGATGAAACGCTTCCTTCAAACCTACTTACAGGAGAATTTAATATATGGGGCTAACATTTTCCTTTATTAGATCTTCTCATAAACTAATTGTTCTGTTTCATTTTGATATTTTTTTAGTGCTGGATTACTATTTTAATATACAATATTTAGAAGCAAAAATGAAAACTACAGAGAGCAATTTCAGGTGGAATTACACTAATATTAAAATTTCCCATATGCATTTCTAAGCCTTTCTGTAGTTTACAGTGTGTTTTTTGAAATGTGGCAGGGAATTAATCTTGCAATCTGCTGAATTTTGATTTCCCAGTGGAAATCAACCAAGAACAGTCAAGGCTACGAGCTGTGTAAAATTATCCTTTGCACATGGGAATGCTCAGGGCTGGTTCTGTAAGGCAAAGTAACCATTTGGCAGTGGCAGCAGATAGCTGAGGAAAACAAAATGCCCTGGAAAGCTAGGCTAGCCATGGTACCCCTTTGGAAAGAAAAAGATTCCTCCACAAATATCATTTGCCATGTTGCCTTTTCCATTCCCAAAGGAAGAGTAAACCCAGCTCTGCACCTCTGTGTTTTTTACTCTCCCTTCTGCATAGCAGAATTACCTGGGTTGTATCCCTGCATCTCTCACAGCTGAGCACCGAGTGCTAGCAAGTAAGACAAATTTCAGCCATTTCTGATTAAAAGGCCTTTTTCTGAATGACTGTGGCTGACTTCCTATTTTTAACTCTAGACATCATTCTCTCAGTAATGGAAAAGGGAAAAGGATTTGTCAATCCATCTATCAGAATGGCAAGTTCCACATGCCTGTGGCAAGAAGTCGCCCCAGTCTGAAGATGACTTTTAACCACTATCAGTTACTCTATTCTAGCAATACGCAGAGGAGCTGAAATTTGTGTTTCAGACCTTGGTTACAGCTTGTATATTGGAGATCAGCTTTCTTGCATATCCTGTACAGTTATCATTGACTCACAGTAGAAAAAGGAAATTCTCTGCATTTACAAGGTTAGTATGTATTGTAGTTTAAATGAACAGAGGGGCTTGTCTAAATAACTCTACTACTCACATAATGTACAGATGTTATCTTGGGGTTATGTCAATTTAAAGACAGCCTGTTTACTAAGTACTGTAGCATGCTGTATCTTTAAAATTAGACAACACCTATGTACATAAAGTGTGCCCTTAGTTATTATCGGCAAATAAACCTTTAGTAATGAGGTTTCAGATCTATTGGTTCAGTGTTGGCAATAATTCTCTGTGGAACTGACTCCAGCCCATTAAGCAAGCCTGCTTCTGCTCCTGTGGTTGTTAATTTGACAGGACTGTGTCACATTAAGTAGAACAAACATGTTTTCACCCGCTCAGCCATCCAGAACGGACATGGCTGTTACTCTAACAACTGGATATTGATTGGAAGCATTCACCCTTTCTGACCTAGGGTTGGTACATGAAAACAGAGCCAGGACTGATTAAGAAATTGTATGTGTTTGTGCACATGTGTGCAGTGTTAATGGGCCACATAAATTTCAGGCCTTTTGAATTCATGTCATGTTAATGCTCTGAGCATGAGATCTGTCACTCATTTCCTGCAGAAGCCGTGAAGCCTCATTTATCTTTAATTATTTATTTGTCTGCATCCTTGTACCCATCTGGTCAGACCATGCTCTCAGGGTCTACTGCCCCATATTGAAAAATTTGTTTATTAGCTGTAGCTCTAATAAAACTGTCTCAGGAAATGATGAAGTTGAAGAACTGTTAGGATTTGCTTCTGGTTTTGAGCTCACATATGGCATAATTCAGTAGATAGCAGTGTGCTTCTTTTGTGTAATCTTGATACAGAGAATATCATTAGCTGTTCATTTCTGCAGACAACCAAGAAACAGAGAAACTAAAGGCAACAAAAAAAAAGAAAAAGAAAAAGAAAAAAGGGGGATTTTTCATCTATTAATGAAAGCAGACTACCTTGCAATATAAATGTTTGATATACTGCACTTCCTTCCTGTAAATTTTGCTCTATTGCTTACATTTAGTACACACTTGGATGTGTGCATGGTCTAATTAGCAGCACAGAGAGGAGGAAATGGGGTGAATTGCTCTGATATCCTGTGCTGGTCAGCTGTGGTGAGCCAGCATGGAAGGAATACTCCACTTGCCTTGGCACCAGGAGAATCATGAACTTACAGGTAATTTTCCTGGGTTCACTGAGGTCATGTGCTCTCACCTCCTGCAGACCTTCCTCAATGGAGGCAGGAGTTTGTTGATGATTTCTTTTTCATTGATATTGTTCTCAATTTTCTTCTGCTCCCTCTCAAATATTAAGGTCTTCACCAACTGTACTGTATGACTCAGTGGAATTATTCTACATCTTCTCAGCTTTACTATTGCTAAGAATAGTACCAAGAGCTGATAATAAATTTTACTTATGAAGGTAACTACCACACATTGTCTTATAGTCAAAGGTGAAGTTGAGCCACTCAAAGTGAGAAATTACAGGTTTAGGTGCTTTTAACATGGTGATAGAGGAATAACGATAAGGGCTAGATATCTCTCATATGTTTTCTGCAAGTAAAATATGCAACATATACCTTCCACTATTTAATGTGGGATTTTTTCTAGCATTAGAATAAATATTTATAAAAAATACAGATATTATAAAATAATTTAAATAGTTTTAAAAGTCTAGATTTTTAAAACTTTAATCCTTATTTTCCAATGTAAGATACTTAAGAAAACAATGTAATATTATGGAAAAAAATTGGAAATGAAAATGTTTTTTTAATTATTGGTTTTAAGATATAGCAAACAGAAACTAAAATTGCATTGCTCTTGCATTTCTTTCTTTCATAAAACAGGAACAAGCAATGCAACAGTAAGTAAACAACATTGAAATTTATCTGAAAATAGAGAAGAAATTTTATGGACATGATTTATTAACATAAAATGTAAATATACTACAGTGCTAAAATTCAAGAAAAATTGGGAAGAGAAAATTGCACAGCTAAGTAAAAAATGAGCGGTCCCAAGCAGCAAAAGATTATTTTTGTCAAAGAGAAAAAGTCATATTATGTATAGAAATATTTCTCTCTACAATTTTAGTGAAATACTTCTACAATGAAAGAACTTATTCAAAATTATCAGGTTTATGGAAAAAATTTTTCAAAAGGATCTGTTTTGGTATTGAAAGTGCTTTTGTTTTTCCACCTTGTTATACTTCAAGCACCTGGAAAAATCAGAGGAAATATTGCTTGAAAATCCTTCAAGAAGAGTATGGGGGGTAATGAAACTCAATGTTCATTTACTATAGCTCATAATTTGTGAAGAAAACAATCTCAGAAATATGTTTTGATACTTTGTTTTGTGGAGATCATTGGAATTCAGCTGAGTGGATATGATGATGAAAAGTGATTCTGACATGACTGTGTTCGAAGGGAATTAAAGATTCATGGAAGCTCTGCAGAGGGATGTAAAACTGGAAGAACATCAGAATATACAATTAGTCACAGGGGATAATTCTGCTATGATTTTAACGTGATCAATGCATTGCTTTTTCATATTATTAAGCTATAAATTATTTTATATTATTATCCTGGAAAATCAGACTCTTCATTACAGAACAGTAGTGCTGCAGGATATTATATAAATGTAATCATGTATATAACAAAATCATCCATCACACTGTGATAAGCAATTAGTGTTCAATTGCAGCTAGTTAATATTACTCTTCTAATTTTGTTGAATGTTGAATTCTAATTAATATTTCATTTGGAAATTGTAGAGATGTACTTTACAGAATTGAGCTTTATTGGCACAAGATCTTTCTGAATCTTAACATGATTTATATAATCACAGAATGGGCAGGGTTGGAAGGGACAGCGCTGGTTCATTGGTCCAACCTCTCTGCTCAGGCAGGGTCATCTCGTGGCACAGGATTGCAACCCAGTGATTCTTGAATGTCTTCAGTAAGGGAGACTCCACAACCTTTTGAGCAATCTGTTCCAACGTATGGTCATCCACGTCATAAAGAAGATCTTCCTCATATTCAGGTGGAACTTCCCATGCATCAGTTTCTGCCCATTGCCTCTCATCTCATTGCCTGGCACCACTGGGCAGATGGAGCCTGGTCCATCCTCTGACCCTCCCTGCAGATACTGGCAGACATTGGCAGGTTCCCCTCTTAGTCATCTCTTCTGGAGGCTGAACAGGCCTGGCTCCCTCAGCCTTTCCTCCTGAGGGAGATGCTCCATCCCTTCATCATCTCTGTTCCCGTCCACTGGACCCGCTCCAGGAGCTCTGTGTCTGTGCTGTGCTGAGGAGCCCAGAACAGGACACAGCACTCCAGATGTGCCTCACCAGGGCTGAGTAGGGGGGCAGGATCACCAACCTCAACCTGCTGGCAGTGCTCTCCCTAAAGCACCCCAGGATCCCATTGCCCTTTTTGGCCACAGGGCACTGCTGGCTCTTGGACAGTTTGTTGTCTGTCGGGATGCTCAGGTCTTTCTCCACAGAGCTGCTATCCAGCAGGTCAACTCTCAGCCTGTACTGGTGCATGAGGTGCCAGACCCTGCATTTCCCTTTCTTGAATTTCAGGCAGTTCTCTGCCCATGTCTCCAGGCTTTTGACATCCCTCTGAAGGGCTGTACAGCTGTCTGGGGTATTGGCCACTCCTCCCAGCTTTGTGTCACCAGCTGAACTCACTGAGGAGGCACCTGTCCCCTTGTCCAGGTCACTGATGGAGAATTTGAACTGTACTGGGCCCAATATTGAACCTTGGAGGACACCACCAGGTACATGTCTCCAACTAGATCCTGTGCCACTGATTACAAACCTCTAGGATCTGCTGTTCAGCCATTTCTCAGTCCACCTCACTGTCCACTCATCCAGTCCACACTTTCTAAGCTTGCCTATGAGGATGTTGTGAGAGACAGTGTCAAAAGCCTTGCTGAATTCAAGCTACACAATATTCACTTAAAAACCAGAGAGTTCAACAAGCATAGAATACAGCATGACATGCAGCACTACCCATTCATCTCCATGAAAAATAATGTATATTGGTAGAAATTAGTTTTATTTATTTTTACTTGTGCTGCAGGGACACAGCAGTAATAAATGACCCTCAGAACCTGACCTTTCCATCATTTTAAAATAAATTTTGTTGTTTGCAGAGATTTCCTTGAGCTCAATCCATAGAGCCAAAGCTACCTCCTAAATGAGTCATGTTATCCCTATTAATAGAAATATTTCCATTAACTTTAGTGAATTTTAGATCAGGTAAATAGGGAATTACAATGTCACAATCTTCCTGAAAATATTTCATAAAGATGAAGAGCATAAATTCAGTTGATATTATAAATCTTAAGTTACTTCTATTGTATCTTTCTAAAGGTAGTCAATCAGTTGTTCTTTCACTTCTTGTCTTCTCTTGCTCCTTCCTCCTTGAATCTATTTTTTTCACTTTTGATGCACAATGAAATGCAAACATATTTCCTAATACTTCAGGATTTTTTAGGAACAAGAGAAAGAATGAGATGAGAAGGGAGGCATCCTGTTGTCCTTTTTGGATGTGATATTATGTTGCAGACTGACATAGTATTCAAATTTTATACCCATTCTGACACCAAAAGCCTAATCTTATTTGTGTAACAGTTAATAGATAGTTTAAAGTTTTGAAGAGAGGGATAAAATTAACTAGGAAGACATGTGAATGTGGGACTGCTTAGCATGATAAAGTTACCCAGGAAAATATGACAAAGACCACAATAGAATGTGGCCATATGCTGTTTACTGGATTATACTGCTTTTTCTTTGGTAATTGTTATGATATTTAATAGACCTCAGCTACATTTATTATATAGATCTTGTTTCTTCATTACATATATGTAATGCATCTTTGCAAGTTGGAGGATATAGTGAATAAGCCACTTGATCTAAAGTTTAAGGTTAACATCTGCATATGTAATAAAGTAATAGTGTTTTAAGAAGCAGCAGTACAATTTTTGTCACACATTGATCATGGTTATTTAAAAACAAATATTACAACCAAGATGGAAATTAGTTAGCTATGAAACAGATACTTATCAAATGGAACAAATAAAAGCTCAGTAACTTTTTATTATCCTTTTATCTTGATGGTTCATGTTGCCTCCAAATCAAATTTTGAGAAGTATAGAAAAGACGATACCATTATTTCAACCCCACTGTAGCTGGTAGTCCCCAAATTTAAAGCCAGAGAAATCCATGCTTCAAAAACATGCACCTAGTGAGAGGAAACTGATAGAAAATGTAGTATTCTTTGCAGTTGTAAAGCCAGTGATTGAAAGGAAGATGATGATGATATTGTATATCTGTGGTAGAGCCACAAACTGGGAGTGTAATCTGATGCAGTCATAGGAACATAGAATAATAGAGACTGGAAGGGACTTCTGGAGGTTATTGGGTGCAATCCCCCAGCCCTCAAAGCAGGGTCAATTTAGGCTTGACTTTGCTTACTGAGAAGATTGTCCAGTCAAGTTATGAGTATCTCCAAGGACAGAGATTTCACAGACTCTGTAAGCAACCTCTCTCAAGTATTTAGCTACTTCCATGGTGAAACCAAACTTCATATGTGATGGCACTTACAACTTTTCCTTTTGTTTTATCAATGTATATCCCTAAGATTTCAATTCCATTCTCCTAAAAGCAGTGCAAGATAGCAATAGGATCCACCCTCGGGCATCTCCGAAAACCATTTCCCTGAGTACCTCCACCTTCTCCTAGAACATAACATGAGAATAACATGCAGCTGCCTCTCACTCACCTTGCTCAAGTGTGTCAATGTCTTTCTCACACAGGGAAACACAGAAGTGGACACAGAGCTCCTGATGGCATGCCACAAAGAAAAGCAGCATCCCTTTGCTCAGTTTGCTGGATACACTCCTGCTGACAGAGCCCGCTGTCATTGGCTGTATTGCTGGATGAACACTCAGCTGACTCGTGTTCTGATTGCCCCCAGGATCCTCAAGTCCCATTGCACAAAGGTGTGGTCCCCACAACTTGGGTCAGAGAGTGAGAAAACCAAGTTTCTCAGAATCAGCTTGTGAAACTCTGAATGTCCTAGCCCAAACAATAACTTCCAGTCTAAACAGCCTGCAGGTGCTGTTCTTTCTTACTTTCTGTCTTCTTGCTCTAAGACGTTGAGCTAGCTAGCCAATCAAGTAGAATTTATTAATTGACCAATCTGATCCATCTGGATCAGAACAGTGTATAAAAGAAGTAGATGTTGTAGTAAAGTAGATATTCTTCAAAACCCAGCCTTTGAGTCAGTGTCTTGTCATTATAATCACAACACAAAGGTCCTTTCTAGCCCAGCCTGGGTTGCCAGCAGCAATTTAGGGTTGGCATCAGATTCCTGTGTCCCCCTCAGAAGTGGCCTAGTCTTCACAGGCATCTGCAATAGACAAAGAGGCTGATCCTGTGGCTTTAATTCACGAGTTCTCTACAACTGTACCAAGCTGTCAAGGTTTTCATTATCAGAAGGGTCAAAGGGTGTGAAACTAATGTCTGGCTTCAAGGAAAATAAATTATTGTTGAGGAAGCTACTTGAACCAGGCCCTGATTTTAACTGCTTTGTATTAGCTTGATTAAATCAACACTGGATGGGACTACCAATAACATCGGTGGGTTTGATTGAATTGCAATGCTTCAGACAATTGTGAAATACCTTTTGAGTAATAAAATGTTCTACTTTTTGTCCTCTGCTTCATTTTAGTTTCATCTGTTTAAAAGGAAAATATTTTTTCTATATCAAAATAAGAGAAACAAGTCTGCAAATTCATTAAATCTGGTTGAGTGACAAGGAAAAACAATTGGAAACTGGTATTAAATAGATATTTTGATGTTTGGGTAGGGGTCCCTACCTACTTTTACAGTAGAACAAGACTTGAAAACTAAATAATTCTTTACTCACTGATTTTTTGTAAAATATATATATATATGTTCTCCAGCAGAAAAGGATAAGAATCAGATTTATTTTTGTTTCAGATGTGCTTTTTAATTTCCTTGTGTTTTCTTTATAACTAAGATGCACACAGCCTTGTGTTTTTCTGTCAATGTTCTTCCTGAAATTCTCAGACTTAATGCACAAAGGGTTTTTTTCCTGTATGCTATAAACAGCAGTGTGACTAGAATGAGAACAAATCTCCCACACTAAAATAATTTTGATCATGCTCAGGAATCCCAGTAGACATTTTGGTTTTCTGTATCCGTTACTTGATATGAATAGGAATGAAGATGTCTATCTCTTCAGCCTAAATATATTTTCAATCTGATTCATCCTACAAAGGGAGATTAGAGCATCTTAAGGCTATGCTGCTGCTTTTCCTTCAGTGGAGAGAAGTAGTTGATAAAATAGATGTTTAAATCCTCATTACTTAGTATCTAATAGCAGTCAGCAATTTAAATAGGAGTGTTCAAATACATTACAGGTAGTATTTGTGCCTCCTGCCAACTCTCACTGCACATGGTTTAGGGTTTAGGGTTTCAGTACTTTCTTTAAAATGCCAGTATTGAGATAGAATGCAGGATTTAATTTTGAAGCTTACAGTGTAATCCAGTGTATTTATTGAAGCCAAATTTGTACCAATCAATGCTCATTGCTTTTGGGTGCTCTTTGAAGTCAATAGAATTTCTGCTCTAACCCCAGACAGATTCAGGCATATCATCAAAATGAGCTTGTAGATAAATTGAAACTTAAATATACGCTATTACAAGTATATATATTTCTCCCCTTTTTACATGGCAACATCTTTGTTCGTGGTTTCTTGTAACAGCTGGGCTCCTGAATTCATAATCAATTCTGAGAATATCGGAGCAACTCCTACAAAATGTGTGGAGCTCTTTTCCTAGTGAATTTTCCTAGTGAATTCATTTTCAGTCAGTGATTAAGCACAATTCACCTAAGGAAAAGAAAAACCCCCTTATATCTTCTATGGTTGTGTTGCACAAATTAACTTTTTTTTTCCCAAGACACAACACTATTTTTAATAAACATTAAGCACATACTTAATCTGTTAGGGCTTTTTAAAATATTCACAGAAATTGCTATTCTGCACCTCATGAAATGTTCCATGGAAGTCCTGTTGGAAAGAAAAGACTTAGTATGCAGCACAAAGTAAGTAGCTGATTTACTAATAAAGGATTTTGAAATACTAATAAAGGATTTTCTGTGTTGCTTTAAGAGACACAACTCAGCATCCTAATGGGTGCTCCTCTGTCTTGACAAGATCCTTGACTTTAGATATTGATTAAATCTTTGTAAATGAGAGCTGCTGCTCAGTCAGTCTTTTGGGCTGTTAAAAGTTCACAATGTGATGGTACACATAATGCTGTGTTGAACTAAGTGTGGAGTGAATTAAAATTATTAACAAGTCTCCCCTCTAAAGACCATTAGCTAGGTAATAAATCAACAAGGGATACCACAGCATGATGAAACTGTTACAGCCCACAGTTATTACAACACATGGGGCACTGTACAAGGACTTTAATCTCCCTCACGAGAAATAATTTATTACAGCAACATCCTCTGAACTTCCCTTGTTGATATAAAAATTATTGGGATGAAGCATTTGGCAAAGCAATATTAGCATTGCTAAGGAGGTTGCATATAGTCATTCCTTTCATTAATCCACATCAGTACCTTCAGTAGTGAATACAATTATCTGATTTTGAACCAAACACATGGTGGAAGCAAAAATCCTGTATTTGAGGCAATTTGACAATAAACATATTTCCTTTTAACTTTAATGATGAGAGAGAAGATGTGCATACATGAATTAGTATAAAATTCTTTATTTGGCTTTAGGGACTGCTCCAGTTATCCCACTGTATGCTTGAAATAATGTAAAACATGCTTCTGCAAGGCAGGATACTTCCAAGAAGATGTGGAAGTGGGACCCTGTGCCTTTGACACACAGATGTTTCTCTGGAAACAGGTGGAAAGCATTTAGTTATCTCTAGGACTTCAGAGTCACCCATTGCCCAGACACTGCTCTGAGCTGAGCTGCCATCAGTGGCTCAGTGCTGGTTCCTTGCAGATACCCACAGAGACATGATATGTTTTGACTGGGGATGGGGGAAAGATTGATCTGTCGGGCCACAGAGTATGTGGGTCACTGTATTTGCTCCATCTAGGCTGCAAGAAACCAACTGCCTGAACAAGAACATAGTAGCTGAGAGCACTTAGTCAAGAAATAGTTCTAGTGCCTCAACAGCTAGGTTTCAAAGAGTGTAACAATGGCATGGACTGATATCTGCCCTGTATTATTTCCATATGTTGCCTTTGCTGAAGGGAAAAAACAGAATATCTGCTAGGCCTTTGGACAAGGCTGGGGAAGAAAATTGGCTCACAAATCTTTGCCACCCTTTTCAGTATTAGATGAAAAACTTAACTGCACTTCCTAAGTAGGCTAGCCAAGCTCAGATGTGATGAGGTATTAAGTAAAACCAGCTAAATGTAGGCAACTGAGAAATTACTTTTGTAATCTAAATATGTAGTCTTTGATTGTACTGGGCTTTTTGTTTTTTTTTTTGGGGGGGGGGTGTGATGAGGGTGGAGCATAGCACATTTGCTCCAAAAGGTGTACAGAAAATCAGATGGAAATTTTTTATCTCCTATATAATTTATAATTCCACAACTGAGTGGATTGACATGAAGGCTTTTGTCTTTTTTTCCCCCATCTGTTCCAGTTCTACATAATCCTTTGAGTATAAGGAAATGCCAATAGTCTGTTCTGAAAATATTGAAGAACCATGCAGTCTCCTTTCCCCAGTTACATGCTTACATGGTATTTGTTAGGTGGCCTAATGCAGACAGGCACCAGCATGCAATGCACGTACACCAGGGCGTGCAATAGCTAACATGCAATTATTTTCATTAATACATGTGTTTAAACATTCTCATTCAGTGATGCTATAAGCAGGTATTCTATCCAGGAATGTGGCATTTCAGGACCCTGGAGGACAGACAGCTTGTGCCTGAAGGGCTACCAGGGAGGAAGGAATTGGACATCAGTATTGGACTACACTGGTGAGTCAAATCCAACACACAGACATAGGAAAGACATCCATATATTGCCAAATTTACTCATAGATGTTGTACTACTCATTTAAATACAGTTATACAAATATATGTCTGAGCAGTCATTTTTGTTCTTTTTTTCTAAAGTGGTCAGCTTCTAACAGTTTTATTTTCTTGAGTAAATATTTCAATCACTGAATGTGTCCCGCAACACCTAATTCTGTCTACAAAGGCATGTATTTTTTGAATTCACAAGGAATTAATTTTTTAGAGCTTCTGGTTGCACAGACCGTTGGAATTCTTGGCCCCTACTCTCTTACAGAGACCCAGTTGAGCAAGCATGGAGAAGCAATCATGCATGGATACACTATCAGATATTTTAACACAATGGCCAGGATATGCTTAACAGAAAAACCAGAAACCTGTAAAAGAGTTACAGCTATTCCTGGTAGCAACAGTAAAACTTCAAAAACCCTTTAGTCTACCCTTGTCCTATAATTTCATCTTCTCTTTTTCCTTTGTGTATATTTCTCAGACAGAATGCTAACAGTAAAATCATTCCAGACGTGTGTCTTCCATTAACTTGTTGAACTCAAGAAACTTACAACACTCCATTAAAATGATTTCCCCTCTCCCTAAGATGCCCTTTCACAAATCATAGAGCAACTTTAAGCATTACTTACTCATTCCTGAAAATACTGTAGTCCTGAAAAAACACTGAAAATCCCTTTCCAAAAAGAGAAGTTTAATTCTGAATGTAGCTCAAAGGCATTGCAGGCTTCTGCTCTAAATTATCTTAGAGGAATTTGATAGCCTGGGGTTGTGTTAGTAGAGATTGATTGAAACATTAGTTAGGTTTAATCCTGCTGCTTGGGAAAAAGGAATATAAATTGCAAGCAGAGTGGTAGCCCTGAATAAGATGATCAATACATAAGCTCTCCCAGAAATCTGAGGTATTACATTTCACATTAAATTATTAAATAGAATCTGTGCCAAAATTAATATGATCTGTATCAGAAGGGAATGATTAATGTTTTTATGAAATTTTATTTGAGCAAGTTTAAGTTCATTTTTCAAAACCGTGATCACACTTGTTATTTTTATATGGCTCCAGAATGATTCCCATGAATTTTCTTTTGTGTGAATGGAATTGAGCCTTCTAGTTAAAAAATGATGAACAGTAATTACGACATAAATTATTTAAAGGTCTTATAGTTTAAGCAGACATAAAAACTGACAGGCAATTAAATTCATAGTAAACTCCAGGGGATACTGGTGGAAACAGGTGAAAGCAAGTATTTTATGAGATCTCAGGACAAGCTTAGGGCTCAGGAGATGGTGACATGTGGATGAAAACTGGCATTTTTCAGTCTAAATGCTGGCTTAACAAGATGTATAGGAAACCTTATTACACTGGTATGACTGTCCCCTGTGGGCCAGAGTGAGGCTAAAGCTCCACATTTAGAGCTCCAGATGGAAAAAAACCCTCTTTGCAAGCTTCCTCCTGCTTCCATCCCTCTGTGTGCATAAATATCTGTGGTGTGCATAGGCTTTGGAGACCAGTTTCACAGCTACTGTGAAACCAAGTGGAGCAGAGAGCATTCTGACAAATGAGCAAAGCTTGCCAGCATCAAAGAATTTAGAGGAGGGGATGCTAAGGCTCTGATGCATTGTACCTACCCTGCCCACATTCAAGCAGGAAACTTAGGATAAGTAAATATTGCCAAAATCTTTCTGTCTAATCAAAAAACAAACTTAACTTTAAAATTTTTGACAACAAAAATGTTGTTTAATACTCATTTCCCTTTTTATGTTAGAACTGGCTATTATTAAAAAATTTATAAAATATTATTTAATACTAATTCATATTTCTTTTAAAGAATTGTGTGACCATCATGTCGAACCACAAATCTCTTTTTATTAGCTATATAAACATGCAGTGTGTACAAATCTATACATTTTTGTTCTCCTCACATATGTTTTACATTTGCAGTAAGTAGCATGAAATCCTAGGTATGGTTAAACAAGCTGGGTTAATAAATGTATACATATTTAGTATTTTCTTTGTGCATTGAGGCAAAGGTTTCCTTAAGCTTTATTTGTGTGAACAAGATGAAGATGTGCAAGAACTGACTACAAGATTACCATGAAGCTATACAATGAGTCTCTTCAGATTGCTGAGTCTGTCATGTTATTTTAATATATTTCAAGACATCATCACTTGGTGGGGTTGTTTGTTTCTTTGTTTTTCTGAGGCTAGGACTGCCAAACAACAAACAGTCATCTAATACAACATTACACAGATCTTACAACTACCTTATGTGACAGCACTTTTGAAAGCATTATCAAGACTCTGCTGCATGTGTTACTGCCTTAATGTTTTTTTTTTTTCATTCTCCCAGGAGAGTGGAAATTGCAGCTCAGTAATACAGGTTTTTAATTACTTCTTAGCACACCAGTCCAGTGAGGTTGTAGACTAAAGATGGTTGTTCTTTTCTGAGCAGATGGAACACTCTGAATGCTACACAGAAGAGACAAAGTGCAGCTTGTAGAAAAATGGAGATTTCAGCAGTTGTTCCTGTTCAATTTAGGGAAAATATATCTAAAATTCAGAATTTCTAAAATTAAAATCCTGGGAAACAGATGTTTTGAAACATTCTATTTTGTTTCCACTCCTTGTGTAAGAAAAATTACAACCTTTCATATCAGAAGTGCCAAACAGTTTGCTTTATTCTTGACACCTCCTTTGATTTTCAACTAAACGATATTTCAATGAAACCAGAGTGTTCCAGCTTTTGGCAGAGAAAGGCATTTTTAGGCAAAATAATTGTTTTATTTTTCCTAAAAGACAGTTTTATTTCTATTTGGTTCAGTTGTCCTTGCTAAAAAATCCTTTCTCTGTCATGTCTGGACTCTGCTGTTGGAAGCAAGTTGAAAAACCTTTGGATCTGACTCCACACAAAGGCGCCATGGCAGGTGTCTTCAAAGAACTGCATTAATTTCTCTGCATTGTTTGTGCTTGCCTGCATACAAAGCTGCCGTCCTGAAGCATCTGTGTAACTCTGCAAATAATGAACTTTCTCACTGTAAAAGCCTTTTACCAGTCCTAGCATTTCTACAGCTTCCTGCATATCAGACATCTACACTGGGATGTGATGATAATACATCACAGGCTCGGGACTCAGCTCTGTGAACACCCAAACTGGGTGAAGTTCAGGTCTGATCTCAGGGTGACTAAGAAGAGGTGGAACCCTAATGTGGGTAGTATGGCCTGAGCACGTCCACCTTGGGAAACTGCAAGAGGCAACACTAAGGCTCATTTGAAAACCTTCATTTGAACTATCAGGATTTTAGTGAAGGTGGAACCATGCTTAGCAGTTTTGCTGAGAACAAGCCTCCTAATGCAGACAGTTCTGTGAGAGTCGCCAACTTCTATGGAAAACAAAATACTCGTTTCAAGTCCTCATACATCTGGAAGAAAGCTGGACAGCATAATGTAATGACATTGTTATGGCCCAGAAAGTTAAAAGCAAAAAGTCTCAGCACAGGCGAACAGCTGATTAAACTAATATTTGACTCACAAAATTTTTTTTTTTTTTCCCTGTAAACATTCAGGTTTTGAGGCTTGACTAAATGCTTTGTGCATGCTAAAGATTAAATATTAAATTCTGGATCTTCTGATTCTGTATGCTCAAACATTGCACTAAAATATAATGATCCTTAATTTGGTGAGGGTTCTCAAAAGTAGTAATCCTTCATTTAGCAGAACTGCCCTGGTTCATTTCCAGAAGGCCTCTACATCTTTGGAGCCAAAGGTATACTTGGCCTGGCGTAAAACTTTGCTGTTTTGCACAGAATATACTAATGCTGTACATGTCATTAAAGTACGCTATAGCCCAAAAAAAATTCACAGCTGTTTTCTTTATGTTTTGAGGTACTTAAATAATGATAAAATCAATGAAGACATGTAGAAGGGCAGAATTAGGCACTATACACATTGAATTGTACAATTTCATGATGCCAAATAATACTGTAAGCTATTAGAGAACTGTTTCCTGTTTATAATCCACATCTAATTTCTGTACTGCAGAAACAGACCTAAGAGCTCCAGAACCCCCTAAAAAATTGATTATTTTTAGGTCTTTGGAGGGTTTGTGATCTTTAAATCCAGCCATATTTCTTTAACTAAATCTGGGTGTAACTGTTAGTAATAATGAGCTATTTTAAATACCTAAAAAACCTTTTAGCTTGCATTACAGCTTAGCACACCATGCACAACACAGAGCTGAGCAAAAGTAGTTTTACCACTCATGAAAATAGTCCTATATTTGACTGGAATGATGTAGTGGTTTTGGTTCGTCAATTTGGAATTTTCGCTGATTTTGAGACTTCCCAGCCAATGGACCTACCTCTTGCTGTGAGATAGGATTAGAAGAAAGGCAAAGCAGGCTCGAACTTCAAAAGGGTATAAAGAAAATTTATTGACAGTTACTAAAAATGGAAAACAAAAAGTAATAAGAATCAAAACAAACCCTTCAGACCTTCTCCTCCCCCACCACTCTTCCCTTGAACACTGACAATGCAAAGAACCACACCCAAACTTCCAGTCACTTTACCACCTCTGACATAGTCTTTCTACAGTTCACTCAGGGAGAGAAGTCCCTCTTGTTAAGGTTCTGGAGACTCCTCTACAAGAGGAAAAAACAGTTCTCTTGTGGCTTTGGNGAAGCACTGTAAGGGTTAACATGTTGCCTGGGCACTGTTCGAACTGGGTGTTGCTGGAGCTCTGGCTAGGGGGAAGTGGCTCAGATCAGCCAGGCCTGAATTCAGCAGCAGCAGGCCAAGATGGGCGCTTCTCCCTCCCCCTGCCCCACGTTTGAGGTGACTCCCACGGAGCCAANGCCCTGAGCTGGGCCACAGCACACAGCCACAGCCCTCGGCTCCATCCAGCCCTTGGCAGCCCCGCTCCCTGCCCGATAGGGCTCGGATGGCCCTGAGCTGGGCCACAGCACACAGCCACAGCCCTCGGCTCCATCCAGCCCTTGGCAGCCCCACTCCCTGCCCGATAGGGCTCGGATGGCCCTGAGCTGGGCCACAGCACACAGCCACAGCCCTCGGCTCCATCCAGCCCTTGGCAGCCCATGGGGGAAGGATGGGGGCAGACGGCCCGGGGGGAAGAGTGCCCAGGCCGCAGCAGGGCTCGCCGGCCTGGGCCCGGCCTAGGCACAGGCCAGGCCAGACCTTGTTATCTCCTTGCCAGCCGGAAAAGAAAGAGAAAGTTCCTGGGTTTTTTCATCTTTGACATGCATCTTTCACAGAGGCGTGTCCAACTTTTCAGTGGCTCACCGAACTGTCAGTTAAACACAAACCTCTTGCCTCATTTCTCAAACTCCTCCTTTGTCAATCTACAAGAGATGATAAAGTCAGTAGGCTTACCAGCATTTTTATTTCTTTGCTGTAAAATGAAAATACAGCTAAATACACAGATAAATAATGCATACTATTGTTCGGGAAACAATTTCCTTTTCAGCTTTTTATACATTGCCGTAAATCTTAAGATACAGTTTCCAGAGTTGCACAGGGTATTTGACTATTTCGTTTTTATTTAAATTGCAAATGAACATATAAATGCCAAAGGCCTGGATTTTTAAAGCACCTTGAGGGACTGCTAATCTTATTCATTATTTTTTTTCACATTTAGGGAAGAAAATATTTGAAGTTAATATACTAGCAGTGGTGTCCAGAAATATCACAATCTTGAAAGTATTTTTCTCTCTGTAAGACAGAAAAACATCATAAAAGTATATACTAGTGATTGAAAACCCTCATTTATAAATTAAGCAGTGGTCATTACATTGCCAAAGTTACTATAGCCTGTAACTGTGATTAGGACCCTACTACACTAAGTATTTTACATACAGTGTAAAATAAACCATACCCCCAAGAAAGCATAAAATCACAGAAATTAAACATGAATGAAAGCATTGCTGTGATAAGCTCACATATGGGAGACTGAATGAACTGCTGTAGAGGCTCCTAAAGCACCACATATTAAAAATACTTATTATGGTTTCATCCTTTGTGCCAAAACTTACTTCATTTGGGAATTTAACTGTCATATAAAAAAATTATTTACTTTAAAAATAATGAGC
Organism: Irena cyanogastra; assembly: GCA_013397155.1. NCBI lineage: Eukaryota > Metazoa > Chordata > Aves > Passeriformes > Irenidae > Irena > Irena cyanogastra. The sequence continues at coordinate 9,786 of VWZV01006885.1, read as the reverse complement.
CATTTTATTTCTATTTAATAGGAATCTAATAAGATGGATGTCTTCTCTGTTCAACAGAAAGCCATTTTATATTCATTTCCACTTAGAGACTGCAGTGGCAAGGGGACCTTGGGTCTCATAATGCCAACATGGGAGATCCTAACTTGTTTGCTTTGCCAGCGTGTGGAAATCACAAAGTCACTTGGGACTGGCACAACACAAAAAAAAAGTCAGGCTTAGTGATGATATGCTGTGCAAAAGCAGAAGTATTGACCAAGGAACTGTAAAATGCCAAGAGGAAATCATTATGAGAAAAACATAGCTTGAACTCATGTCCTTTCTAGGAATTAAAAAGCTGACAGGCACATTGATCCATTACTTCTCTCAGTTCAGTTCCAAACTCTCCATGGGAATCAAGCATTTCAGCTTTTTTTGTCTGACTTGAGGCCAGTCTTCTTTCAGAACAGAGCAGAAGCAGGTGCTCCAAAATTTATCTAATAACTCAGTAGTACAAGGACTAATGTGGGCTACAGACTGTGAATTCAGTTCCTTCCTTCCTTCCTTCCTTCCTTCCTTCCTTCCTTCCATCCTTCCTTCCTTCC